>JAIUZE010012429.1:0-11003 GCA_022085475.1 Heliosperma pusillum | reverse complement strand
CATGATGACCACCATAAGCAGATGAGTGCCATCCTTCTAAAACTCCTTTAACTTCCCACTGGGGGATACAACGTCTATACAGACCATCTGAGCACTGCTTGAAAAGATAGGGGTCATCCCAAACAAAGAATTTTGCATCATGCAAAAATCTCTTTCTTTGGTTATAAGAAAGGTCGGAGGGTAGCTGGCGACTGACAAGGAAGTTGGCAATATCAGCATACCACGGAGAAGAGTCCGCAATTGCCATTAATGAATCATCAGCGAACGAATCATTAATTGGCGTTGGTAATCCTATTTCAGTTACTCTTATCCTTGAGAGGTGGTCAGCGACTACATTCTCTGCTCCTTTCTTATCCCGGATCTCTAGATCAAACTCTTGAAGGAGTAAGATCCATCGGATAAGTCTAGGTTTTGCCTCTTTCTTTGAAAGCAGATATTTCAAGGCAGCATGGTCAGTATAGACAATGACTTTAGATCCTATAAGGTATGAACGGAATTTGTCTAAGGCATAGACAATGGAAAGAAGTTCTTTCTCGGTGGTGGCATAGTTGATTTGGGCAGGATCTAAGGTTTTACTAGCATAGTAAATTGCATGAAGGAACGTTTCCTTTCTTTGCCCTAAAACAACTCCTACGGCATAATCACTCGCATCGTACATTAAGTCGAATGGAAGATTCCAATCAGGTGACTGGATTATAGGTGCGGTGATTAAAGCACGTTTGATTTTGTTGAATGCCTCAAGGCATTTCTTTGTGAAATTAAAAGGTGCATCCTTGAAAAGGAGCTCAGTCAGGGGTTTGGCTATTTTTGAAAAATCTTTTATAAATCGTCGGTAGAAACCGGCGTGGCCAAGGAAACTCCTGATTCCTTTTACATTAGCAGGTGGTGGCAGTTGTTCAATAACTTGGATCTTAGCTCGATCCACTTCTATACCTCTTTCAGAAACAATGTGTCCTAAAACTACACCTTCGTTCACCATGAAGTGACACTTTTCCCAGTTGAGAACAAGGTCGACTTCTTCACAACGTTTTAGAACTCTGGATAGATTTGTCAAACAATTATCAAAAGAAATGCCATAGACGCTAAAGTTGTCCATGAATACTTCCATGATAGTTTCAACAAAATCTGAAAAGATACTAGTCATGCAACGCTGGAAAGTGGCAGGTGCATTACACAAGCCAAATGGCATTCTGCGATAAGCGAAAGTACCATAGGGACAGGTGAAGGTGGTTTTCTCTTGGTCCTCAGGGTGGATAGGAATTTGGAAAAATCCTGAGTAACCATCTAGATAGCAGAAATATTTGTGGCAAGCTAACCTCTCTAGCATTTGATAAATGAAGGGCAGAGGATAGTGATCTTTTCTAGTTGATTGATTCAACTTCCTGTAGTCAATACACATACGCCATCCCGTCACAATCCTTGTGGGGATGAGCTCATTCTTTTCATTTTTGACTACAGTTGTTCCTCCTTTCTTGCGAACAACTTGAACAGGGCTAACCCATTTCGAGTCAGAGATTGCATAGATTATGCCAGCATCTAGCAATTTCATAACTTCAGTTTTAACTACTTCTTGCATGTTGGGATTAAGACGGCGTTGACCTTGAACACAAGGTTTCTGGCCTTCTTCTAAGTTGATTCTATGCATGCAAAAGTCTGGGCTTATGCCAGTCAGATCTTCAAGTTTTTATCCTATTTGAAAGTCCATAGACCTTAATTAGACTCCTCTAATTAATTACCAAATTACTTTTTAATTTAGTTTATAATGATCTATGTAACATGCATGCAAATATAAAGACATTTACATAAAAGAAGAAATTTCCTCACATTGATATGGAAATTATATGGGCACAACAAGAACTCCTTCTTGTTGTTCTTGAGCTATAAATATCGATGAACACATGAAATCTCCAAACTAGAAGACCTCCTTCAAGTTGCACCAAGATTAACCCAAATAATCTACCCTTATTATTAACTAGATAATAAGATAGATATAATACTACTAATATTATAACTATATTACTACACTAGTAATACTTAGTAAATATTAGTATATGAGAGTTTTAGTGAGAAGAAGGATTTTAGAAAGAAGTATGACAATTGAACAAAAACAAGTGAATAATAAAATGAACAACTTTTGTTCATTCTTAAGGCCATTTGGCCGGATCCTCTTCACCAAAAAAAGACTATTATTTGTTCAATTTTATCACATGCCTTTGAGTGGAGTGTTGTAGAAAATATGATGATGATTTTATACTTGTTATGTCACTTTCACAAAGTAACTAAAGAGTAAAAACAAGAACTAAAATCATCACCTTTGAACTACAACCAAAACCGGTCCAATTGGTCTAGTTAGGTCCATTTTGATTTTTGATATTTGTCTCACAAATACTTATTGATCATATGGTTAATTATCTTGTATAATTAAGTGTTAATTTGATCATATAACAATTATATGACTCAATTAAATAAATAATATGTACTTAACATTTTAAGTAATATTTTACCATTATATCAATATATAATGGGTCCCACAATGCTTAGTTAATTTATTTAACAACTCCTTGTAAATATAATTAACTAATTACCTCTATCTCAAAACCTCAACTAATTTAGTAATTTAACGATTAATTACTAAGTTAAATCTTATTTAATCGTATTAAAATCAGATATAAATTTATTAGTCAATTATCGCATAATTGAAAAATAAGCTTAATCGAATTTGAGTTCTTAACTCAATTTCTAACAATTAACTCTCGTACATATCGAATATATGTAATGTACTAATTAACTGTATCGTATACAAATAATTAGTTACTATTTGGATTTCATCCTTTAGGTGTGATCGAAAGGGATCAGTTGATCACCGCCGTCAAACGACAATAACGTCAAACTCTAGTCAGCCAACCGTTATTGATTACGTTAATCAACTGACTAATCATATATATAGTCAATAATTATCCCAATTATATTCCATAATAAGATTTATTATGTGGCGCACTATTGTGGAGGACACCTACTCCAACAATATTGCCTTTTTATGCTTTTTCAAGACAGTCAATAGTGAGGTTAACTGATTCTCATCTAGGAGAGCACTCACTATGACTGGGCAATACTCAGATTCATCTAAAAAAGCATATTTTAGATTTGAGGGAAGAGGTTTTAGTTCAGGTTTATGTACTTCTGCCTTGTCAGGAGCATCAATTAAGCTAATGAACTCTTCAACTTCTTCAGACGGTATCTCTTTTCCAGTGAAGTCCTTTTCCAGCTCACTGATCTCAAAATTGTCGTTCTCAGAGATATCCTCCAACAATAAGATTGCTTCTAAAGGATCCTCAATTATTGATGGATACAGAGATTCATCAATAATTGAGTCGACAATATCAAGGAAACAGCAAGGTTCTTCAAGCATAGGGCTTTTCATTGCACTGTTTAAGTTATAGGTGACTTTATCATCACCTACTTCTAGTGTCAATTTTCCATTCTTGACATCGATTACTGCTCCCGCAGTGTGCAGAAATGGCCTTCCTAAAATAATAGGGATTTGCGAATCTTCAACCATATCTAGCACGATGAAATCAACGGGAATGAAAAATCTTCCTACTTTGAAAGGCACGTCTTCTAAAACTCCCATAGGTTGTTTTAGAGAACGGTCTGTCATTTGCAGAGTGATACTAGTGCATTTGAGAATTCCCATATTCAATTTTTCGCAGATGGAATAGGGCATGACGCTTACACTAGCACCTAGATCGCATAAAGCTTTATCAATTGTGTAGGTGCCTATAGTGCAAGGTATAGAGAAACTACCAGGATCCTTTAACTTAGGAGGGGACTTGTTTTGCAATAAAGCACTGCATTCAGCTGTGAATGCTATGATTTCAACATCATCTAAAGTCCTTTTCATAGTTAAGATATCCTTCATGAATTTCGTGTAAGAAGGGATTTGAGTGATTAATTCAGTGAAGGGAACCGTTACATGGAGGTTTTTGATTACTTCCATGAATTTGCTGAACTGGGTTTCCTTATGATTTCTCCTCAAACGTTGGGGAAATGGAACTTGAATTTTGATGGGTTCCTTTTCAGGTTCATCCTTCTTTTCAGGTTTGTCTTCCGCTTCCTTAGCGGTGGATGGTTGAGAATCTTTTTGGCTCTCTACTTGTGTAGGCTCAACTATTGGTTCTTTGGGTTGCTGAGGTTCCTTATAAGTGGTACCACTCCTAAGGGTGATAGCATTAGCGGTGTCCCTCGGTTGCTCACCATGAGGTGGGAGTTGGCCTTGTTTTCTTTGGGCATTAGAGGCAGCCAATTGGGCCATTTGAGTTTCAAGCATCTTGATGGCAGCACTTTGAGCTTGATCACTCTTTTGAAGTTGAGCAAACATTGAATCTTGTTTTTGAACAACTTGGAGAAGCATGGATTCAATTTTGCTCAAGCTTGAGTCATTAGGTTGGCTATGATTTTGGGGTGGTTGGTGTTGAGGTTGATTTTGGTAAGGTTGATTGAAGTTAGGTTGAAATGAAGGTCTCTGGTTTTGAAAACCAGGTGGATTGTAAGGCTTCTGTTGATGTGGTGTGAATGGTTGTTGAATCTGTTGGTGGGGATTTTGAATGTTGGTGCTTTTGTAGGACAAAAAAGGGTGGTTATTTGTGTTTTCATTATAGAAGTTTGAGAAAGCATTGCCTTGCCTATATGGTTGATAGGCGTTGACTTGCTCTAACGAATTCCTACATTCTTGAAAACTATGACCTCCAACCCCACATGCCTCACATACCACTACGTGGTTAGTGACATTGACATGTTCCTTGGATTGGGAAGAGCTTCCTACTTGTTGCTGCAGAAGGGCTAATTGGGCTTCTAGGAGTGCTACTTTACTTGAATCGTCATGCTTGGTTTTGAGTGGCATAGCACGTGAGTTGCTATACTGAGAGTCGTGGATTGCCATTGACTCGATAGTTGTACTAGCTATTTCTACATCGATTTGATCGAAACGACCATTGTTAGCGGAGTCGAGGATACGACGCGATTCGCCACAACAACCGTTGTAGAAGGTGATAGCTAAGAACCATGAATCAAGGCCATGATGAGGGCATTCTCTTTGTAATTCTTTGTACCTTTCCCATGCCTCATAAAGGCTTTCATCGCCTCTCTGACGAAATCCAGTAATTTGACTCCGTAAGAGTGCGGTTCGTTCTGGTGGGAAGTACTTTTGATAGAAAGCAAGAGCTAGACCATCCCAGTCGGCTATTCCTAAGGCTACTCGGTCAAGGCTATTGATCCAAAGTTTTGCCTTTCCTGTTAAACAGAAGGGAAAGAGCATTTCCCTAATCTGCTCTTGGGATACTCCAGTTTGTCTAATCGTGGAGCAATAGTCGCAGAAGTTTTGGATATGAAGGTTGGGATCTTCTGTGGCATTGCCACCAAATTGACTTCTTTCTATTAAATTGATGAAGGCAGGTTTGATTTCAAAGTTTTGGGCTGTGATTTGAGGTGTAGCGATACCCCTTGGAAGTGTATCTGCAGTGGGTTTAGAATGGTCTGAGAGTCGAACCTTCGAGATTAGATAAAATATCCGAGTATTTCTCATGAATACGATCTAAACTTGAAGTATCAGAAGCTTTTGAGATTTCGTTGAATAGCTTTTTTCTCCTACGCAGAGTCCTTTCTAGTTCGGGGTCTAAAAAGATAGGGGTCCCTAGTCTAGAAGATCTGGGCATAAGATTGAAAAGCTAAGATGAAAAATCAAGAGAGGTCTAAAGGAATTTGGGTTCCTAAAGACTAGATAAAACTGATTGCGATAAAAATCACAAGAAAAAGCAAAACTAAACCGTACTCCCCGGCAACGGCGCCAAAATTTGACCGAGCCTGTCGCAAGCCCGATACAAAGATAAATTACCCAGACTAGGCTAATAATAAATTAATGTAATTAGGGATGTAGGGGTCGATCCTCAGGGAGATGGTGTTTCCTATAGAATGTGAAGTGTCTCGCAATTGGGTTTTATCTAATGAGTTTCTGGGTTTTGGAGTTTTAATTTCTAAACTAACAAAAAGCATAAATGAAAATAAAATAAAAACAAATGAAGATGAAAGCAATAAAGCAAATGATGAATTAAAAATGATGGAAAGCATCTAGGGAAGTAGGTTCACACATGTAGATTGACATATTGATGAAATTGGATTTAGGACATGCAAATAATTCATTGTGAGTTCGTACGAATGATGTGTTCATTACAATCATAGATCAGATGGTCTAGCAGGCTTTTAGGCAAATTACTAGGTCTTAATCCACCATGTCATGCTTTGTCTATTCAATTTGCGTATCTCTACCTTGGAAAGGAATTCCATGCTAGTCAATGATTTTGATCAGGAATCGTCAACTACCGTTAAAGTCCAAACATGCATAGACATAATGTTTTAAAAGCACAATTTCTTTTATCCCATTACCATCTTTTAATCAATCTAACATGGCTACCCTACACCCTAGAAAGGTGACTACTCACTCATGATAATGTTTATATCTAAGATGATGGTGATAATAAAAACTAGGATAGACATGTTTAGTTGATTTTGACAATATTTTAAGACTCTCTATATGGCGATAATAACGACGCTAATTGATAATCTAAGAAATGAAATTACGATTATAACAACACAAAAATGAATCTATGATAATATGTATGGAAAATAACAATCAAAAATAGGAAACATAAAGACTTTAAACAAGAGATAAAATAGAAATACCTAGGTGACGATCAACAACGAAAGCGATAACAATAATAGAAATCCCTTGCATAGAATAATCGTTCCTTGAATTACAACACTTGAACCCAACAAAGTAGATTACAAAGATTGAAATTCTTATTGATCTAAACTAAGTTTTTGATGTAGAATGGACAGAAATAAACTAAGAACTAAAGACAAAAGAAGAAAATGATCTAAACTAGAACTTTTAAACTAAAGAGAAATGTAAGAAGAGAAGAAATGTTGTGTGAAGAGATGTGGGATTTGTGTGTTGAGAAGAGTGGCTGGAGCATCCTTTATATAGCATTAGGGTTTCGTGGGGAAGGGGTCGAGCATTGAACATATAGGACAAAAGGAGGAAGTTGAAGCAATTTGCTCGAAGCAGCAGAGATACCCGATCGGGTACACACTTACCCGATCGGGTAAGTTGTCATCTAGAAGCTTTGACTCTCGTTTCATCTCCCTTTGCTTATGACTTGACTTCCATCATCCCCCTTGACCTCTTCAATCGGGTTTGTTGATAGGGTTTGATGTAAAGCGATGAATTCTTCCGCCTAATTGATTGATCTTCCGACAACTGCGACATCGTCTTTATTTCTTTTTTCTTCTGAATTGGTGAACCTTCTTGAAATGCCTTTGACATGGTCAAGCTTGCTTCTTCAAATCGTCGGGTTCTAGGGAAATTCTCGGGAATATAGAAAAAGGGCGTAGAAACGTCACTTTCCCTACAAAACAGGTTAGAACACAGGAATTCGCCTAGAAGACAATATTAGCTCATAAAATGGCTTAACAAAGCACAAATGACATACAAAACCGAGCTAAAATGGGGGTTAAAATCATACAAATATTCACTTATCAGCACTCTCCCGTCAAGGCTACAAGCCCATCATTGGTTATGCTCCTCTTCTTGGTCAACACCTCCTTAAGAAATTTGGTGTAAAGTGGCATTTGGCTCGCCACCTCGGTGAAAGGTGATGAGGCTTCAAGCTTTTTTAGCATTCCCACAAACTTTGCAAATTTCTTCTCTTTGCTCACGGTTTTGGGCCGGTTGGGAAAAGGTAAAGGAGATGTGTAATCTTGGGTCACATTTGGAGGAGGTTTGGTGATTTCATCTTCACTAGGGTAATGGTCTTCCACCATCTTACCCTTAAACTTTCTCTTTTCATTGGAACTCATGGGTTTTTGAGGATTTTTCAACTTTTTCTCACCCACCAAAGTGATAGAATGTAATTGTTGGTGATGTGGTGGGCAATCCTTAGGTTGGGAGCCTTGGATCGGTAGGACATGTTCCCCTTTTTGAACGGTAATGGGTTCTTAGTTGACTAAGTAGGAATCAAAATTTCTTTGTTGAGCTTGAACATTAGAAATGTCGGATCTCAAGAGTTTGATCATTTGTTTCGTATTTGCCTCACGTTGCATAGCCATATTCTCCATACCCTTCAAAATTTGTTCAATGGAAGAGTTGGGTTGTTCATTCGAGGGGGGTGGTTGTTGGAAATTTTGTTGATTTTGAGGATTGTGATTGTTGTGTTGATTTCGGTTGTTGTTGTTTCTTTGGTCTCTAAATGGAGGAGGGACATAGGATTGGTTGCTTTGATGTGAAAATCTCCTAGAGTCGGAATTTTGGCTTTGGTTGTTGTTGTTGTAAGACCTTGAACGGGCGGGTTTAGGTGGTGGTTGGTATTGAGGAGCTTGATATTTGGGGTCCAAGGGTTGACCCTCATAAGAAATCCTTGGGTCTTGATTGGGAAAAGCCCGGTAGAAGGTTTCATGGCGTTGATAGGAACACCTTGGTTGATCTTGCAAAGAATAGCAATCTTGTTGAAGATGGTCATCTCTTGGAAATGAAGGGCACAAGTCATATGTGTGGCCGACACCACCACATGTGTCACAAATAGGTTTTTGAGAATAGGTCCTTGGAGGAGACCTTGGTTTCTCAAGATAGTAGACCCTAGCATGGCTAGGTCTCTCCCCTTGGTTATGATGAATTTGCCCCTTGCCTCTTTCCAACCCTAAGTTATCAAACTTCTTAGATAGCTCATCCAACTTGAGTTTTGTCTCCAACTCAAGCCTGCTAGGCCCTTCACTCTTACCCTCGCTCTCTCTCGAACCATAGTCATTCTCCATCTCGGAGATGTTTTGAATCATCTCCGTGATTTCGGCGTTGTTCATCTTATCGAAATTTCCCCCGGAGGCCGCCACTATCATGTCTCGAAATCTTTGCTCTAGAGTTTGAAAGAATATTTGAGTAGTCAACCATTTCGGGATACCATGGTGAGGGCAAGACGTTAGAAGGTCTCGAAACCTCTCCCAAGCTTCACTCAATGTCTCGTAGTCTTTTTGCTTGAAAGTTTGGATTTCATGTCTTATTCTCGCGGTTTTTTAGGGGGGGTAGAACTTGGTGATGAAGGCTTTTGAGAGGCTAGCCCAAGTGGTGAAAGTTCCCGGTTCATGGGAATTCAACCACTATTTCGCATTGTCCTTCAAGGAGAAAGGAAATAACATGAGTAGGATTTGGTCTTCGATGATCCCATTCCTCTTGATCGTTCCCACCTTTTCCTTAAAACCTACCAAGTGCTCATGAGCATCTTCATTCTTCAACCCGTGAAAGATGTCTTGTTGAATGAATGAGACGACATGGTGACGGAGTTCGAATGTGTTGGGGGCAATGGCTCCGTAATTGATGGTCGAGCAAGACCGGTTGGGGTCCGGCCTATTGTAGTAGCCCATGGGTTGGTCTGCCATTTCTAGGGTGAATGGGTTGTTTGTTGGTGAAATGGGTGAAATTGGGGAATTTGGTTGGTGGTTGTTGTTTGAGTTTTGGGAAAAAGTGGGTGAATTTATGGGTGGTGTGTTTATTGGAATGTTTGTGGGTATGATGAGGGGTGGTAAAGTGTGAGGTGGTGGTTGTGAAGTTGAAGGCTCAATTGTGGGTGGTGGAGTATTTATGGGGGTAGGAATGGGTGGGGATCCTCTTAAGGAAGTAAGAGCTTGTCTCCTACCCCGAAAAGTTTTCTCTATCTCTCGGTCGAGAGGAAGGAGTGGACCGATGTAACACCTGCTCATACACTCAAAAGAGAATCAAATGGCCCTAATGCACCTTGATGCACTAGGAAAAAAAGGAGAAAACAAGTAATAAAATGAATTAAGCCTAAAATCGACTAAGCTACCTTATCCTATATCGTCGTCCCCGGCAACGACGCCATTTTGAAGCGGGGTTAGTCGCCCTCCCCCGGTCAAACAAAACTTATAAGACTCAATACCAAACTAATTAATGTAGTAGGGTAAGGAGGTCGAACCCAAAGGACGGCAATTAAGGCTCTAAGGTAAGTTGGTCGAAATCTAGTTTAATTCTAGCTAGAAGCAAATTGGAGGTGATTGATGCTAAACAAGACTAACAAGAAGGCAAAGATACGATATAAAGCAAGAATTAAAAGGAACTAGGGTGGATGGGTTCATTAATGCAAGTATCACTACTACAAATTCAGGCAATAACAACGCCCCATCAACAACGCAAACTCACGAAAATTAAGAAAAACCATTGCGGAATGGATAATTATTTATCCGCGGAATTTTATTAAACCTAATAACAACGGTATTAATTTTTCGAACGTTGTTATTAGTTTTAACAACGGGGTGAACTAAATAACCGTTGTAAATAAATAAACTAATAACAACAGTTTAATCTATATCCGTTGTTATTAATTTGGCGCAAAATAAGGAAAAGTAATAACAACGGGCACGAACAAACCCGTTGTTATAATGTGTTATTAATTTGGCGCAAAATTTGGCGTAAATTAATAACAACAGATATGATTTTTTTGTACGTTGTTGTTAGTTGTAACAACGGTTAGAACTTTGTTAACCGTTGTAAATAAATAAACTAATAACAATAGTTTACTATGAATAATAACCGTTGTCAATATTTGTTAATAAAGATGAAAAAAACATACAACACTAATAATACTGTACTGCAACACAAAAACACAAACACAAAGCGATTATACTGCAACACAAAACCACAAACACTAAGACATACTCCCTGATCGTCTCTTTGTCATCATCTCCGTCTGCTATTTCTTATTAATCAGGTATTCTAATAATTTTGCTTTATTGATTTCCTGAATTTCGTTTATTTGTGAATTAGTTGCCTTATACATTGCATTTTTCTGAATTAGTTGGCTTATTATTGAATTAGTTTTAATTAGTTGGATTTTCTAAATTACTTGGCTTACTATATATACTACGAATGTAGATAAATGACTCGA
>JAIUZE010012425.1:0-14289 GCA_022085475.1 Heliosperma pusillum | reverse complement strand
TTATATATCGAGTCTCTATCTTATCAAGTATATGCCGCTAACGGTGAGATGTAAGCCCTAGTGAGTATATACTTGCCTAAGGGTGTCTTCCCCAAGTCTATCTATAATATGATGGTTACGGTTTTGTACTTCATGCACCGATATCTTTATATGTTGAATTGCCTATTTATCCTTCTCGTATTTCACATGTATATTTATATATGCATGCTTCTACTTTCGTATTTCCGTTTAAGTATGTTATTTGTGATATGGCTGGGAGAACCCGGAGTTACTCCCCACTGACTGTGGCGTTCATGTTTTTCATGGATGAACAGGTTGCTTCCTTGGATGGATTTTGCTAGTTGTATTTTGGGTTTCGGGTGTGAGCTAGCGGGCGTTGGCCTGGATGAATCACCTCTAGACGTTGTTTAGCTAGTTTGCTAATAACTTTGATATTTGATACATTTTGAGAGACTACGTCTCTTTGTAGTATATTCTATTTTAGTTTGTAATTATTGACATTCCTCGTACTTTTCTAATTGCATGTAAAAAATGTTTTAAAAATACCGTATTTTCCGCTATATTAATCACATGCTTGTTATGTTTTATTTCCGCTTTCGCGAGGGTTGTCACAGTAAATGAGTTTAAGACAATCGATGATCAATTAATTTGTTGATAGTGGATGTTTGTTGACCCAAGACCTTTTAATTATCTGAAATCACTCATCTTTATTATTTGTTTAGTAGTCATTAGTTATAATCAATCACAAAACCCCGCCTTTCTTATTGTTACTTTATCCTATACTATTTTTACACTTTAATTGCATCGCCTTCCCGGTGGATTCGACACCCGACTTACGTCTACTATATAGTTTAAGGTAATAGGAGTTTATTATATATCTTTGGAAGCATACGACTTTAGAATAGTGAAATTAAACTTCACTTCTAATAAAATTTGGAATAGTGAAATTAAGCTGGACTTCTTAAAGTCAAATAAAAGAAATAGGAACAAATGAAAATGTTAAAAAAAGGAGGTTATGTAAATGATGTTGTGCAATGTGGAGTGTTTAAATGTTTTTGTTTTAATTGAATGAGGATGATAATGTAACATTTTTGTTGCATTAAGTTACAAAGATACAATCAATGAAAACAAATATAATGACAAAACCCAGGTATATAAATGCTACATTTTCTATATGTTGCTCTCGGAAGGGGCAACGACAATTCGTGTATATTAATTACTAAAAATGAAAAAAAAAAATGTGTAATATGGAACATAGAATGGAATTTATTCACATGCCCCCATAAATCTGGATTTCCCATGTTAACTTGGGATGAAGGTGCCCACATAGCCAATTCCAGCAATGAAGAATGCCAAGGATTGGAGGAATAGGTAGATGAAGTAGCGAGTATTGCCGTGTGAAAAATCGTAGCATCCGCAGAAAAAGAGGTATGCACACACAACCAGCTCCAACATATTGAACCTACAAATTAAACACAGTACACCCAACATATTGGGTTAGTTCAAGGCTTGTGCTGTTGTACAAAATCATCACAGACACGGTATAAAAATACATACAAGAGTCTTTGTAAACATATGTATTGTATGATATATACCTTTCTCCAATCTTACTCAGACGGGGTTTCTTCGAAGCTTTACCCCCTAATTTATTCTTGAGTGCGTCTCCTAATTTCTCCGTTACAACCCATTCATTAACTCTCCCGGCTTCTAGGAGCCCTATGAAGGTTGCTTTAGTTCTATGCAACGACATAACATTTTCGAATAGAATCCAAAACACTACGAGATGGAGAGACCTGAAAAAGGTTGACGGATTATATATGTCAATCACCAGTAAGCGTACGGAGTATGTCGTATAAAGTATAGTGGCATATTGGTAGATGAAATACAAACCTAGGGGTTCCAACAGCGTTGAGAAGAGTAATAGTAGTAGGAATATAAACAGAAGCCCACTTTGGCACTTGTACTTCAGGGACCAAAACAGTCGCAGGCAAAATGACACAATAGAAGACGAAGGTGACGATGTGGGCGACGATTTTTCTTACGAAGAAGAAGCTGTATATCGTATGAATCTTCTTCCACAAGCCCACTTTCTGCCATATACATCAGAAGTCGGACCAATTAGCTAGCATTCCAAAAATTTGCCCATTAATTTCTGGATTAATGAAATCCTAGTTGTAGTTACCTGATTTCTCATGATCTCCACAACCATCTTCTTAAAAAGATTAGCAGGGCCACAAGACCATCGATGTTGCTGGTACCGATAAGCTTTAAAGGTACTTGGCAGCTCGTTTTTAACCTGTTAATCAAACACCTCCGAATGAATCAGTTACATTTCTTACAAGTTACTATCTTTAACTTAGCAAATTAAACTAATCAAGTCTTGGTCCTAATATAGAAGGAAGGAGTACCTTGAGATCACCCAAGTAGAGAAATTTCCAACCTTTGAGGCTGGCGCGGACAGCTAAGTCCATATCTTCGACGGTAGTTCTATCCTTCCAACCCCCGGCTTCATTGATTGCTGCAATTCTCCAAACACCAGCTGTCCCTGTTTTTAATTCAACAATAATACAATCCCCACATCATTCACTACATACTCTGTTACGAGTAACTTGTTTTCATAAATGTCTTCAAAAACAGGTATATACCATTGAAACCAAAGAAGGCATAGGTAGATGACCCAACTTCTTGCTCCACCGTAAAATGATAGTCCAACGACATTTCTTGCATTCTCGTCATCAAACATTCGTCCGCGTTCACTGCATCGTCAGTTTTATTTACATTAGTTTTTTCATCCATCTGTCTCCACTTGCTAACAAATACAACTTAGATTGAGAATATTAACACCTTAAAAGATAATTTATTTTGGTAAAGTTAGAACGAGAAAGGGGACAATAAAAGTATGGAATTACTTTTTTCATATACGATTTTACTCTTTTACCTACATTTTTTCATTAACTTTTCATATCATACCCTTTTAACATAATAATAAGTATTTAATGAACTTTGATAATTGGGTTAGCAATTGTAACTTCTAGAGTAGGTAGTGCGTGAATTTACTCAAATGCTTATTTCAAACTGAAGTATTTGTTTGAGGCTTAAAATAGGTCAAATAATAAGCCAATTGTATAAATAGGACAAACATCTTAACATTTCCAAGACATTTTATTTTTATCTTATCTTATTCATAAAATTGAATACTATTTAGCTCATTTTAACTTAAGACGGATATACTAATAGTAAACATTGAACAAAACATTGACAAAACATGCGGAAATAATAATAGTAAACTCCACCAAAAAAAAAAAAGTGAAAATCCACCTTATACAGACTACTCCGTATATCCCTATAGGAACAGACAAACTTTTGGAATATTTTTTAAATTATTTTGTGGTTATTGGTAGTGTTTATGAGTGTAATAATAAACTAAGAATGTTACTCTAACTACCACCCCGATTCAGCTGGCGTATCTAGGATTTGAACATAGGGGGTGCAAATTAACAATGATTTCGGCAACGGGAAGAAAAATTTAAACATACAAAAAAAAATGTGAGACTAAACTAAAAAAATAAATTAAAATATTCAAAAATTCGAGTAAATATAAAAAAAAATTAAAATCGTGAGTATATAATTATTTACCGTAAAAGACATCCCGTCGTAAAATCCAAAAAATTGGAGCTCTCAATATATACATAATACTTTTGTTTATGTTAAATACATAGTATTTGAATATAATAAAAATTGAACATGAAAATGTAGGATAATTAAAGTCTAAAACTATGCATTAAATGACATTAAAGACACATTTATTACTAAATGAAATAAATATGGAAAAAGCTCACTTATAAGATTCGAACCGGAACCACGAGATAAAAAACGACGTTACTAACCACTGCCCCCATGGGTTTTTTGATTTCAATAAACACGAAATGTAAATATTTCAATTAGGGGGGGTGAGGTGCACCTCAACTGCACCCCCAGGGATCGCCCTCTATCGAAGTGACATGTGTCACCTCTTAACTTTTTGCCACATATCATCACTATTATTAAGAAAACATAATAAGAAACCTAAATTATTGTTGTACTTTCATTTTCTCTTGCCTATTTGTATACCTTGACACACTAAAAAAATCTAAAATTTCAAATTAAACATCTAATTTGATGCCCATATTACATCTTCATTTCCAACTCTTTATAATTATGTCTTATAAATAACTATAAGGAAGTTCAAGCCCCTCATCCTTCTCATTTTGACTACTTTATTTATTTACTAAATTTTTTCCACTCTATTATTACTTTGCAATTAAAGTTTCTCTTCATCTCCCTTTTACCTAACTTATTTTACAAGTCCTTATTTACAACTCAATCTTAATATTTATCAATACATTCCAAATTCAACTTATGTTTCTAACCTTGGATGATAGCTTATGTGATATGTCTCATTTCAACAATTGACAAGTTATTGAGTACGTAGTGTATTTGCAATTTTTTTACACTATTAATTTTTTAGTTATTTACTTGTGCAATCTTTATCTCATTCTTTTATTTTTGTATTTAATGGTTATTTGTTTTGTTTTGTTTTGGTATAATGATAACAAATTATATTTGGACTCTTTGATTTGCATTTTAGAAGGACAACATATACTTTCATACCCATGTATAAAAAATGGTAAGTGACAACTACACTATTTTTTTTCTTAGAAGTGATTATGCACTGTATTGGAATTGATTTTAATTTCTTTATTTCTTGATGATATAACAAGGAACGAGTCTATTGGAGTGTTATTGTCAATAAGAATAATATAAAATAAAGTTCCTAAAACTCCATATTTAATTTGAGATTATGACTATGGTCTATAAGAGAGCTTGATAAGAGTTTTTTTTCCTTTTTTTTTTGTACGATAACGTATACATACAAGTAAATGATTAACTTTCTGCTTAACGTTCATTAGTATAGGTTTATGGACTTCACAACGACGTTGCTTAAGATGTTTAGCACTAGTACAAGGCGAATGAATTAAGCTAACTACAGAGGGTACCTCCGAGATTGATGAAACTTTGGTATGGAGTAATTTTGTATGACTTATACATTCAAATTTTATTTAAAGTTGATAAATGTAGGACCTTAAGATATGTATTACTATACCCAAAATATAATGGTGATAGAATAAGTATTAATAAAAAGTCTTGGAAGATAAGGAATAAGGTAACTGATTTTCAACAATTTTAACCAAGTTTGTTAACGTCCGAGAGACTATTGAAATAGATGATATTTTATTGCATTTGTTTCTTTCAACTGAGAAAAAAGTCCCATAAGCATAGTTTTCTATTTTTGCGGGATCGAAAAATTATTATTTTTGCGTGTTTACGGTATCATTGATTCTATATGTTATGTAGTATATTTTGAAGATACATCGATATAGCCAACCTTAGATAAATTTTGTTATTTCTACTCATCTAAATATTCGATTTCTAAAAAGGGTAAGCACAAATCAAGACTTCAATGCTAATGTGCGAGTCACATTGGCACATTTGGAATGATTATCCATATCTCATGAATCATGATTACCTCAAAAAAAGAAAAAGAAAAATGAGACTTGGAAGGTTATTATAAATCGAATCAGGGTCATTTCTACTCTTAAATATCAATAACTTCATATCTCATAATTAACTGTTTGAGCATGTATATCATAAAGCTAAAAACTACAAAATAAACTCCCCTTAAACCCCTTAAACATTCATACACCACAAATAAAAAGAAAACAAAATGTCACTTTAAAACTCAACAACAAATAGCGCTAATGAGGATGTAATTACGCCACCACAAATACCACCAACAAAAAAAGTCCCGTAAATTTCACGGGCAATAGAACTAGTTAGTTTTAAAACATTTGATTTGAGATTTTTGCAAAAGGAAAAAGAAAGATTGAGAAATTGAAAAAAAAAAGATATATATTGAAGAAAACTATATATGAAACTTCTTTTTGTATTTTGCATTTTGTATTTTCTGGAAAATTTACGTACCTCTGAACTTTGGAACTTCGCACGAAATAGCTAAAATTTCCCCGGAAATCATCAATTGACCATAACCCGTAATCACACGTTTCGAAAAAACCATTTATTTTCAAACTGTTCGTCTTTCTGAGACTTACGATTTGAAAAAAAAATCCAACCTAGAACTCGTGAATAAGAGATAAAGCCGCTCAAAGTTTAATTAATGAAAAATACTTTGACATACAAGAACTCCGGGTTACGAATTCTGAATACAAAGTTTTTTTTTTCAAAAAGTAGCTCCTGACAAGACGAGTAATTTGAAAAAAGAGGCGTCTTATTAGGAATTCTTAACTGCGGCTGGTCACTTTACGAGACAAAAAAGTGGATATTTCGTGCAAAGTTTGAGGATACCACATGAATTATCCGTTGTATTTTATTTTTTTTATAAGGAAAGGAAACTATGTTAATCGAAATCAACATATAACATCCTCACGGATGTGAACGGAAACAGAAAGACAAATACTTGTGAGGATTACTCGAATACAAGAGTAAACGAACTCTTAAACGGATTGGAATGAATAAAATTGATATGAATCGGTCATTTTGAGTATGGTGTATTCAAATTGGGTATTAGGGGTGTTTTTGAATTTTGGTCACTTTCGGAGTTTCATGTGTTGGGGTCAAATACTCAAGTACGCGTCTTTAGATCAACTTAGGGTAAGATTATTGGTAAGTCTTAAGATAAGGCTTACATGTGTCTTAAGACAAGACTCACTCAATACTCTTAATAATCTACCCAAGTCTTGACAAAGTCTTACGTTGAGTCTTGAAAATCCAAGGCTCAACTTAAAACTTTTGTGGGGGCCTTCAAACATTTTTTTAAGGGAAGTAATCCAATGAATAGATCTCATGTACCATACTTAAGGGTGTGTTTAAATGATAAAAGTTGAAAAAAATGGAGAAAAAGGGATAAAAGGAAGGGAAAGGGAGAATGAATGATAGCTGTTCGATTACGATTTTCCTCTGAATCTAGTGTACCGTGGAAGCCAGTGGAAGGTGAGCTACTCTTATTATTACCAATTGGTCTTATGATAAAACTTTTCTGACTTATGGACCGGACTCTTGGAACTTTTTCTATAAACCTGCTGGAGAGAACTCAACTGAAGGGTTTTGGTTTGTCTTGAAGAGGAAAAATTAATTCATCCAAGTCCCTCCCCCTCACTTTCCCTCTTATACATTTTGTTATCCCAACAAATAAACAATGTATTAAATTCCTCCAAAGACAAAATGACAACTATTCCCTCATATTCGATGTATTTTCCCTTTCATTTGGGCTCTTAGATTAAGAAAATGAATTTTGACCACACAAAACACACTACTCCACACACAAATGAATTTAGACCACACAAAACACACTACCCCACATCCAAAAAATGAAATATGTAAAAAAACATGAATAACTCAAAAAGAAAATAGGGCAGAATATCATGAATTTGAGAGAGTATAATTTTTCAAACTTTTATGAATAATTATAATAATACAAAATGTTCAAATTTTGAACATATGAATGAATTGAACTACAAATGAATACAAGGTGACAACAACTTGTCCAAATAGAAAACAATGGCTCGTAAAAAAAGGTGTGATTAGAGCATGAATGTAGCCCACATAACCAATGAGCTCAACAGAGTAACTGCACTCAATGCCATATTGCTAGCTGCGTTTGGCCCTGCAAAATTTCGCATCACATTTATTTAAGTCAATCCAATTAGACCGTTTTATGAATAAGATCAGTCTTAATAATAAGAACCTCAAACATTATTTATTTATTTATTTTATTTCATTTTTATATCCTAAAGTATATTTTACAAACATGAGTGATATTGTTTTTTTTTTCTATTGGGCCAATCTCTATCATAAACAATTCCGATGAAAATTGTTATAAATAGTACGTAGATGTTGAATCTAATTGTTCATTGTTTTTGTCTAACAAAGTGTGCACTTAGTCACATTAAAATAAGGGGGAGGGGGGATTTCGAACATGAGACTTATTGTCCACAATATCTCCGTTTTAACCACTAAACTAAGACATTTTCGGTAGAGATGGACAACGGGTCGGGTTTGTGCGGGCCGGGCTGGTGGGGAGGGAGCCCGAGTCCACACTACGGGATGAGGCGGGTTGGGAATTGTGGGCTGCGGAGGAGGGAGCCCAGGATCGGGCCGCCTTGTGGAGCGGGTTGGGCACGCCAGTGGGCTGTGGAATAGAGGGTTCGTTGGGGCTGGCCGGATCAGTGCGGGGCGGGCCAACCAGCACAGTTATCCAGCTCTAATTTTCGGTATCTAATTGTACATGTATAGTAGTTTTACACAAGACCAATTGATGGAGACACTATGCTTTAATGTTGTAGCACTCGTACAACATTACTACCGTGTTTTTCAGTCTTTGACATGGATCAAACCTAAATTAATATTGTGTTTTAGCACACTCATGAAAATAATGAAAATGTCTTACCTGGTGTTGTTGTAACAGTGGTGGTCAGACCACTTGGAGCCAAAGCTGCGGGTGGAGACGTGGCGGGTTGGCCGGAAGGGTTTTCGGTTGAAGTCGGGGATGAAGCTGGCGGTGTCAAAGCAGCTGTAACAAATCAAATATCTCATTTTCAGTCACTATATATGATTCTAGATTTCTACCAATACTTATAGAACTTAAATGGTCCACCGGGCCTAAGTAGTCGGCCCTCCCCGAGTCCCGGTGGTATAGATTTCAGTACCACCATTTAACGTAAAATTATACTCCCTCCATTCAAAGTCTATTATATTCTAAAATTATTTCCCACTTTCTAAATTTAGTAAGAAAAAAACGTAGTTACCAATATTACCCCTAGAACTCTGACTACCATCATAATGTTGAATATCTCATTTCTTCTTAAAATTAAGGGATAAAGTTGGTAATTCATCACTTTTTCTAAAATCCTCCAGAACGGAACAATAAAAATGTCACCAAAATATGTAGTTACCTTTGCAGCCAGTGACCAAATCAATGTCGATACCGCAACGTTTTGGGAGGGAGAGAGCGGCCTCAGAGTCAATGCCCATGAGTTTCAAGAACTGAGTGTCACCATATATGCTGCAAACACACACCAACGTGTTCTTAACCGCATCCTTTAGAGGGTCGCAGCATTCCGCTGACGGTACCTCCGTCATCGAGTTTATGTACTTCAAACATGGTTTCGTTGACTTTACACAATCGCCTTTCTCCTGCGCTTGCGCTAAAGGCGACAAACCCATCACCGCTACCACCGCCACCATAACAACAATCAACTCAAAATTCCTCATTCTTATTTTTGTTTTAGTTGATTTTTTTTTCTCTTAATATTTGAGATTATATATGTTCGATAGATATATATACATATATATATAAAGTTTGCTTGAGGCACGTTGAAGTGTTGGACATCACGTAGTTGATGTTCTGTCTCATTTCTGTATGTACATTTATATTGAATGGATCATATATAAGTTAATTTATATTAGTAGTTGACTGCTAAATAACATATTTTTTTTGCAGGCTAGACGACTTTGATAATCACAGCTGTGAGCTGTGTAACGTACAAGTTCATTTCACTCTGCATTAGAAAAGGAGTAGTACAGAGTATCTTGTTATGTTAGTGTTAGATTTTGTTATATGTCTACTTATGTTCTTCAACTATGCATCTTTTAGTCCTAAATTCCTAATGTTGTATAATTGAATCTCTTTTTAGTTTTGGCAAAAAAAAAAAAGAAAGGGAGCAAAGAAAAGGAGTATGCTTCTTCTCATAGGTTAAAATAATCGAGTTGCGTATGTCAAACTACTGTCAAAGCCACGTTGTAATTAAGGGCGAAAATGAAGCGATAAAGTAAGATAAACTTTGAAATAATAATTTTGAAAGTTTGAACTAAAATTTTTAGAGTTTGTGGGGGTTTACCGCCCTTGCCTTCACCGCTGGCTCTATGCAAGATTTACGAATTTGTGTTGCACGATCGATGTAATTAGAAATATGGAAACTAATTGTAATTCTGATATCCGAGCATGTTTAAAATTTGGAAAATTCTTTCTAGTACCCTTAAGTTTTCACTTTTCAATATTGTACACTTATTTTTCACTGAACATCAGTTATGCCCTTAAACTATATTAGTTGTTCCAAAATCGGATCAAACTAATAAAAGCCGCTTGGTTATTCCGTTAAGCTCCTAAATGGCATAATTAAGCTTGATGACAAGGCATTTTGGTTTTTTTGTTCAATTTCTTCTAATTCAAACATTTTGAAACCTTCTCCTTCTTTCCTTACAAGTTATTGAATCAAGTTCTTAAAGGCAAATGTTGCATTATTCTTCGCTAAATACTCGAAGTCATCCGGTGTTTGCCATTACATCTTAACAACCTCATAATTACTACAACAAATAAGATAAACAAATCATTATACTTGGATAAAATTTTCAGGAAGGAAATTACTTCTTCAAATCCAGAATTTTATCTTTAATTATTTCTTGAATCTTCATCTTTATACCCAGAATGTCATCATCTTCATGTTGGTGATTTCAGTGAATCGCGTTAGTGTGATCGAGGTTTGGTACAAAGTAAAGTGAGATCAGAAAGCTATATTGTGGGCCCGAGGAGTAATGTGGAGTACACACTCACAAAAGCGATTCTGAGCTTGCAGAACGATTTCGGACAAGTTGAGGTATAAATTGTACCTAGAAATAAATATGATTAAGGATCAAAACGAGGAAACTAATATTGGCCTCGGAGCCGGTATAGTATTGGCGGCCAGTGCACCATTCAGAAGGACATCGATCCTAGTTTAACCTATTTTGTACCTATTTTGAATAATGCTAATAACATCTTTTTATATTCTCTTACATGTTTTACCTATTTTACCCCTTACTTATTCTTTCACCTAAAAAACATGTGCAAAAGTCAACAATCAACTCGATAGAAGGGAGTATTATATTCATGAGAGATTCTTCAATTCTCCTTATACAAAATACGTTTGGGAACAGCTAATTAAGGTTAACTGGTTAAGGGTATAATTAATGTTCAATGAAAAGTAGCGGTACAACTTTAAAGTGAAAACTTAAGAGATATAAGAGAAATTCCCCTTAAAATTTCTTACTAAATTGGTAGGTAATATATACATATTTTTTGCCCAACATCCCCTATATTAGTATATACTAAGAGAATCTCATATGGCCCTATATAAAGCATCGTTTGGTTGCCTGCTGGAATACAACTTCATAAGAATAATATCAAATTCCGAGTTAAGTTCTCACAAGAAATTCATGTGAATTTATCAAATCCGGTTGGTTGCTTACATAGGAGTTCGATTAATGCATGAGTTTGCAATTAGGGGGGGGGGCATGTGATATCCATACTCTTTACATTTTTTCAAAAGAGAGGGTTAACCAAACAAACAACCTTCAATTTTTCAATTTAGGGATTTCTATATACTTTCCTACGTTTTGTATGTGGTAACCAAACAAAACCTATGAGAATAAATATTCTCAAAAAATTCCCATCCAAAATTCATCTTCTTAAATGAGGAAATTAATAGTGTATCCGCTTATACCCGTCCCACTGATATCCCTACTAGTAGTGTATTTTGGGGATCCAATACGAATCCTTCTACTCTTAATTGTGAGACAATTTGATCTTAATATAACTTATAAAAACTCTTAGCAATATATTATTTACACATTTTTTCTTTTATTTTCCATGCTTTCATATCGAAATAGAATGAAGATTTATAGAATATATAAGGCACTTAGTATGTTTGATTAATCAATATGCCAATTTTGGTATTTGGTAAATAACATATGGAAATAGCATATTTGTGGTTATTATGCTATTTTACAGCATGCTGCTTACCCTAATATATTAATTTTTTTTATTTATTTGAAAGTAATTCGCGCTAATTACCAAACATGCATGGTCTATGTAGAGCATCATATTATCTCTTGGCCTATTGATCAAATTGTTTTTCATGGGTACCATATGAGTCACATATTTGAAAGTTTCTACAAGCTACTTGCTTAGTTTTTAGACTAATCTGCATAAACTTGCTTAGTTTGAACTTCTAGTTTCATAGAGCTAGTAGCTCAAATGAGACCACTACTTTTGCACATTTACAAATATATTAATTGTGGGTGATGTGTTTGACATGTAGTCCATCTAAGCCACAATATAAATAGCTTACCATCGGGTTAGTTTATAGTTTGTGTTGTAACTTGAAAATCTAATATGGAAAGTTAAATTAGTAGTCTTATTGCTTACCATTGGATATGCTATAAGAAGTTATTTTTTTAACGTTTAGATAATGGGATGTTTGAGTAATTTATGCTTTTTAGCCAAAAATCACTTTAAAAAGGTAGGTCAAACATACTTAATTATCACTAATAATTTTGATTTTGCTTAATTTATAGGGTTATTTAATAGGAATACTCCATCATATGTCCCTTCTTCTCATTTTAATATATTCTATACTTTAACCCACATTAATCCAAATAATGCACGTATGTATCTTTTATTGAACTAGGTGACCGACTACTTGTTTGTAAGGTCACCCTAAAATAGAACTAAACTTATTAAAATTAATAATAAGCTTCATCATGTTATCTCCTGGTGCTTCTCTTCTCTTTCTTAAAACCAGAGAAATAACAAAAACTCAGAAAATCATAATTGACGATGACCACTCCCTGCCGCCGACGGAGCTCCGACGACAACCTCAACTACACCACAACAAAAAACCACTCACCCTCTAGTTTTTTTATCGATATTGTTGTGGTGTGGTGGCCTTTTGCCATTATTGTTGGTGGTAGTGATGCGGCTGGTTGTCGGTGATGGTGATGATGTTTGATGGTGGGATTGTGGGGATCACAATACAACCAATGGCTGATTACGGTAAATTTCCAAGGATAATACAAATTGAATCAAAATTGGGGTAAGTAGGTTAAAAAATTATCATTAAAACATGCTAAAACATGGAAATTACTTGTATTTGTGATGGTATACTCTCTTATTCACATGAAATTAAATGATGTTGTTGGTTTCTAAGAGTTTTGGCCGGTGAAGAGTTTTGGCCGGTGTTCTAAAACTGATACTTTTGTCTTCCCTTGGGGAGAAGGTAGATTACTCTTCAATGGGTTTGTATTTTAGTCGGGTTTTCGGGCATAAGCGAATCAGTTAACTTGCATGTCTCAGGGAATTAATGTTGGAAAATGAGATGGCGTCACCGGGTGGTACTTAATTTGGGCGCCACCGGGGTTATTATAGTAAAATTACATAGCTATTTTTAATTTCCTCCCATAAAATTTGAATTTAAAATTTATTAGTGAAAAGGGTAGTTTAGGAACTTAGACTATAACTCACCAAAAATGAGTAAAAAAAAAATAGTGAGATTTACCTTGATATTTGCCACTTTTTGTGGTGGAATATAATGTTAACAACAAACAAGTTTATATTGGATTTGTGTACACCATTTCAAGCTCAATGATGCATTTAACATGTTAATGATGCCCATATGTAGTAGATAAAGAACTTTGGGAATGACATCTGATTCTTATGTACAATGCATTTCACAACTTAATGTCGCAACGTTCATATTAATTTATAAGATTAATAGGTAAACGCTTTAATTTAATATTGTTCATTTCTCAAATTATGCATGAAGGCTCAATCATCAATTGGAATTAAAGATGTTATCATTGTTATCTAACTGAGAATCGACCCGTAACTATTAATATAAATAATCACTACTACAAATCTATGAATGAACGAACTACATAATAAAGTGTAATTAAAGATGTTATGTAACTGAGAATCGATTCATAACTATTGATATAAATAATCACTACTACAAAGCTATGAATAAACGGACTACATAATAAATTATCTTTACGAGAAGAATTGAATTGATATTTTAATTTCTGTTGGTGTATATATGCAAAGTAGATGAAGATGAAGATCACACTAAATGATGAAGAACTGATGATAATTTGTATTAAATTAATTGTTTTGGTGTAAATATTATAGATAAATTTTAGTTAGTTAGAGTTTCATTTTAATTTTAATTGAATAGATGGCCCCCTCACAAGGGGGGTCGAAGTGACCAGGCCCGGACGACTGTTTACCAAAAACACAGGTAAATATATGTATAATTACGTATCTACCCTTGTAACTTTGGCGCAAAAAACGAAAACAAACATTCTATTTTTTATTTTTCCTTTTTATTTAATTACGGTGGCGCCGAGATTCGGTACCACCGG
>JAIUZE010012422.1:0-19633 GCA_022085475.1 Heliosperma pusillum | reverse complement strand
TCATGGCACCGAATTTGATAATAAAGCTTTTATAGAATATTGTAGGGAGAATGCTGTAGGACATAACTTTTCTGCACCACGAACCCCACAACATAATGGTGTCGTGGAACGTATGAATAGAACATTAGAGGACATGGCCCGCACTATGCTTTTGTGTAGTGGCCTTCCTAAGAGCTTTTGGGTAGAAGCCATAAGTACTGCATGCTATGTGCACAATAGAGCTATGATTAGACCTATTCTCAAAAAGACTCCCTATGAACTTTTAAGAGGGAGAAAACCCAATATAGCTCACCTTCGTTGCTTCGGGAGTAAATGTTTTGTCCATAATAATAGAAAAAGTAATTTGAGCAAATTTGATCCACGAAGTGACGAAGCTGTGTTTGTTGGTTATTCTAATCATAGTAAAGCTTTCAAAGTTTTTAACAAAAGAACGTTGTGCATAGAAGAAAGTGTTCATATTGTATGTGATGAAGATAATGTGCCTGAGCAAGTTGAACAGAATGAAGAAGAGGACATGAATGATCCAGACTTTCGCCTCTCCAGAGATGACGTGCCAGAAAATAATGAAGAAGTGATTGAAGGAATCAATGATGAACTTGATAAATCCGCAAATGACCTTGAACAGAGAACTGAGACAATTGTTGATGATACGAATGTCTCTTCCCAAAACAAGGAAAAGGAAACTGAAGTTATTGCTGATGATGCTATAACTTTGAACCAGAACCAAGATGGTGTAACTGAAGTTGTACCAACTTCAACTATAACCCCAGAGTCCAACTCAGGGGGAACCAATCTTGATTCTGAATCATTTGAGGAAAGTGATAGTTCATCAGATGATGATGAGCCTAGGAACTCTAAGAAATGGAAATATATGAGTTCTCATCCTATGGATAGTATCCTAGGAAGTTTGAATAAGGAAGTTCAAACGAGGCGAACATTAAATAACTTTTGTTCATTCTATTCTTTTCTGTCTACCATAGAGCCCACCAACATCAAAGAAGCTCTTGCAGAATCCGACTGGATTGTGGCGATGCAAGAAGAGCTTCAACAGTTCGAACGTAATAAAGTATGGCACCTTGTGCCACGACCTCCTAATCGAACTGTGATTGGTACTCGATGGGTATTCAGAAATAAATTGGATGATTCAGGAGTTATAGTTCGTAACAAGGCTCGATTGGTCGTTCAAGGTTATAATCAACAAGAAGGGATTGATTATGACGAGACATTCGCTCCAGTAGCAAGACGTGAAGCTATTCGCTTGCTCATCGCCTTCGCAGCTCATAAAGGAATGAAATTACTCCAAATGGACGTTAAGACTGCCTTTCTTAATGGTTATTTGGAAGAAGAGGTTTTTGTTGAACAACCTCCTGGATTTTTGAATAGCAAGTTTCAAAACCACGTTTTTAAACTCGACAAAGCTTTATATGGTTTGAAACAAGCGCCTAGGGCTTGGTACGACAGATTGTCAAAAATTTTATTACAAAACAATTTTAAAAGAGGATCTGTCGACAAAACCCTATTTCTAAAATCCGAGGGTTCTGATTTACTTGTTGCTCAAATTTATGTAGATGATATTATTTTTGGTTCTACTAACAATAAATTGTGCAAGTATTTTTCAGATCTTATGACCTCAGAATTTGAAATGAGCATGATGGGAGAATTGAAATTCTTCCTAGGATTGCAGATTCAACAAACCAAAGAAGGGATAAAGATTCACCAACAAAAATATGTCAAGGAGCTAATCAGAAAATCTGGTATGGAAAACGCTCATCCTATGGATACACCTATGGTAACTGATAAAAAGTTGACCTTAGACGAAAATGGTAAGTCCGTAGATGAGACTACATATCGAGGTATGATTGGTTCTTTATTATATTTAACTGCAAGTAGACCTGACATTATGTTCAGTGTATGTGTCTGCGCTAGATTTCAATCAGGTCCTAAGGAATCACATATGATTGCAGTTAAACGTATCTTGCGATATTTAATTGGTACATCTAATTTATATTTGTGGTATCCACTTGAGTGTAATTTCGATCTAGTAGGATATTCAGATGCAGATTATGCAGGATGTTCTCTAGATAGAAAAAAGGACCTCTGGATTCAGATATTTTGTTGACCTTGCAGATATAACGTGGGGTCAAAGAAGCAAATATTCGGTTGCGTTTATCCACTGCACAGAAGCCGAATATATCGCTGCAGGACTGGTATGTTCTCAACTACTTTGGTTAAAGCCACAACTATGTGATTATGGTGTTAATGTTGGTTGTATGCCTGTTTTCTGTGATAATACGAGTGCTATTGTTATTTCTAAGAACCCAGCTCAACATTCTCGTACTAAGCATATAGACATTAGACATCATTTCTTGCGTGACCATGTAGAAAAGGGCAACATTAAACTCGAATTTTGTAGTACTGATGTTCAATGGGCTGACATTTTAACAAAGGCGTTAGCGAGAAGACGTTTTGAGATTTTGCGGTTGGAAATTGGTTTAATAGGTAGCAATTAAATTCATCTTATTTATTTTGTGAACCTGCGTGACTGGCTAGATTAAGACGAGATTATATGACTGTGTCCGCATATTTCATTGCTAGTATATTTGTGTTTAATATTATATATTTTACGTAAGTATCTTGCATATTGAGTGTTTTATGGAAATTGAATTATGAACCACATATTTGCCAAAAACCTATCTTATTCACTTTCCAAAATTGAGCCAAATTCTACCCATGTATTTCATGTTAGCCGAAATTCTCAAATAAATATAACCTTTCCATATCTTTTTATTTACCAAATTCTATCCTTACCATATCCCAACAAAAATAACCACCCAAGATTCTTTTCCTACCCAAATTCAAATTGAAAAAAAAAAAAAAAAAAAAGGAAAAGCCATCAAGTGTGACGGCACAACATGTGCCTAGGTACAAAAGCTACCCTACATCTTACACATTCATAATTACCCTCTTCCACCTATTACTTTTACCACTTCAATACTCAACCAACTTTTACTACCTTCTTCATCAATCTCACGGCACCCACAACAACACACAATACCCAAACCTTCAAACCTTCAACAATGGCTTCCACTAGATCAAAAATTGCCAAAAACCCAAATCCTAAAACCCCCAAGCCAAGCATGCCTAAAAATACCTCTTCTCCTCCCACACAACAATCACCCAACCCAAACCTAACCGAGTCGGGTGCGGGTCTCGAGGGTACGAAAAGACGACGGTTAAATAAAGGCAAAGGTAGACTCCAAGAAGAAGCTACAAACAACACCACAGACGCGGTTCCCGAGGCACCACGGGTCACATTACGTGACTTTTCTCCTCAAGAAACATCGTTGGGGATTGATAAACTCCGTCTTACAAAAGACGAAAGAAAACTTGTGAACCGGGTTGCTCAATATGGAATACACGGTGGTCGGTATTATCCTAAGGCTTGGTGTGACAAGTATAGGGCTTTGGGATTCTTTTCGGATTTTCTGAATTTCCAAGCATGGGAAACGGTGGCTGAGTTTTCGGGTCCGGTGTATCCGATTGAGGTAATCCAGTTCTTTTCCTCTGTTTCTTTAGACAATGGAGTCTTGCATGCCGTCATAAATGGCCGTGCAGGTTCGTTTTCCGTGACGGACTTTTGTACTCTGTTTTTGGTTCCTGATGATGGAATCAAAATAAATCCGAGTACGTCATGGGAGGAACTGACGGACATGGCTAAGCTGGAAGTAAAGAAGTATTTTGATGTTGGGGCGACGGTGTCGAGTTGCGTGTTGGCTGGAAGTGTGTCACCAAAACTGAAATTTCTGTTAAACTTTTTATGGAATACTGTGATTCCGCGACGGGGCGGACGTGATAAAATTGCATGCTATGAGATGTTAGTTGTTAAGCATTGGTTGGAGGGCAATCGGGTTAATTTACCTTCTCTTGTTTTTAATCGTATTTCACAAACCGCTTTCTCCGTGACCGAAGACAAATTTTACTCTACTCTTGACTTGCCGTATGGCATGTGGTTGTCTCGGCTCTTTGAGTCAAAGGGAGTTGTTAATGTGCCAAATTATGGGGTCGCGGTAAAGGATGAGATGTGTGATACGTTCTTGAAATTTATGAAGCTTGATGCTAATGGTCCGGAGTTGTTATTTTTGGTCAAAGGAGGTTCGGTTGGTATGCCGACGGGTGGGGCTGATTTTTCTGTGATTGAATCAAAATTGGATATGTTCATTGGAAGTATTATGGAGCGCTTGGATGCGCAAGATAAGAAAATTGAGACGGTTTTGGACACGGTTGTTCAAGCCATGGGCATGGGTTCTTTGGGCTCAACCCGTGACCAAGGTGGGTCGGGTGTGAGTCATGAGATGAGGACATGGATGGATGGTGTGGATGATCGCCTTGCTAAGTTGGAACGAAATATTATTGATTGTAAGCAAGAGGCGTATAGGCAAAGGGATAGGATGACTTTCTTGGTGAGCCAAGGCGGGTCGTTGGTTAAGAGCGGGACGGAGATGCGTGAGGGAATGCGTACTATATACGATGCGACGGAGGCTCTTTCGCTAAAAGTCCGGAACTTTGATGTTTGCCTCACCGCTCAAGCTTCTCATGTGTCAAATTGCCTTGACCGTCTTTCCACTCTTGAGTACCGCACTAGGCCCGGTTATGTCGATCCTAACAAAATCCGTCAACCCAAAATGCCTTGATTTTTCTATCCTTGGTTGTTTTCACTCTTAAACTACTAATCCTATTCGGCCCATTTGGCTTATTTTGACATTGTCTATTCGGCCCAATGGCAACTTACAATATATTTTGTGGTTTGTAGTTTAATCAACATTTGCACTTTATTTTGCTTGATATATATCGTGTTATATTGCGTATTTTGCATATCTATTTCTTGCCTTGACATGTGTTATTCTAGTCGTTTCATGTCTTTGTTCTTGTCTTTTCAATGATGCCAAGAGGGGGAAGAAATGATATGATTTGAGTCTTTGCTTAAGCTTGCTCCTTGTCAAGACTCGTTATCTCTTAAATTCTCTCAAGCTATAACTTTGGCTAAGTTGTTTTGTTCTTGCGATCAAAGTTGCTATAACTTTGGAGTGCTTTGTTGAGGGGGAACTATACTTAGTCACTTTGTTAAGAGAAAATCATATGAGACTTGTCATCATCAAAAAGGGGGAATTTGTTGGACCAATTTGATAGTTTTGATAATGACATGTGTTTACGTAATAATATGTTTACTCGATATATCATATGCGTGTAATTGTGTGGTATCGGACAAGTGGGGGTATGTTGGAGTAAGTGTCTCCACAATAGTGCATTTATATAGTAAATCTCATTTGGAATATACGTGGCATGATTAGTATATTTTGATACTCCACGTCAGTTGATTAACATAAATCGGTAACGCTTGGCTGACTAGAGTTTGACGTTATTGTCGTATGACGGCGGTAATCAACTGATCCCTTTAGGTCACACCTATAGGATGAGACCCAAATAGAATACTAATTATTTGTATGCGATACAGTTTAATTAGAGCATTACATATATTTGATATGTACGTTTAGTTACGAGAGTTATTTATTGGAAATTGAGTTAGGAACTCATTCCACTTAAGTTTATTAGTCAATTATACGATAACTGACTGAATAAATTTTACGTCTTATTTTAATACGATTAAATAAGATTTAATTTATGATTAATCGTTAATTCATTAAATTAGTTGAGGTTATGCATATATTTTGAGGTAGAGGTAATTAGTTAATTATATTTACAAAGAGTTGTAAAATAAATTAACTGGACATTGTGGGACCCATTATATATTGATATAATGGTTAAATATCACTTAAAAGTTGAGTGTATATTGATTATTAATTTGAGTCATATAATTGTTATATGATCAAATTAACACTTAATTATACAAGATAATTAAGCATATGATTAATAAGTATTTGTGGGACAAATATCAAAAATCAAAATGGTCCATAATGGACACATGGGCACCGGTTTGTGCACGTGAAAATGGCATGATTATTGTTCTATTTTATGTCCACAATTCACTTGGTGATTGTGACATTACATGATAACTCTAATCATCAATACCATACTTGCACTCTACATATTTGCATGAGAAGAAATTTTCAAAATGAGAGGCCACATGGGGCATATAGGTGCCGGCCAAAGAGCCTTCATAAGGGCAATTGTTGTTCATTTTTGGTTAACTTCATTTTGGTGATTTATTCTCACATCTCTCTAAAATCTTCAATTTCTCTCTAAAACACACATGCAAACTAATATTCTCTACCATATTACTAGTGTAGTAATACAATAATATTAGTAGTATTTATCTTCACTTATTATCTAGTTAATAATAAGTTTAGATTATTTGGGTTTAATCTTGGGTGCAACAAGAAGGAGACCTTCAACTTTGGAGGTTATTTTATGGAGGATCATCCACTAAATACATGCTCAAGAACAATAAGAAGGAGTTCTTATTGTGCCCATATTGGACCAAAAGTTTCCATTGTAAGGAAATTCATCTTATCTTTATATTTATGCTTTTATATTTGCATGCATGATAACTAGATCCTAAATCATTAAGTTAATGTAATTTAATAAACTAATTAGAGGAGTCTAACTAGAGGTCTAGGACTTTCAATAAGAAGATCTTACTTTGTGGACTTTCGATATTGAGGCAGGTTCTGCAAAGATCGATAATAACATAAATTAGACCTTGTATCTTAGCAGCATAAAGAAAGACCAATAGCTCCTAGAACAAACCCCAAGAAAGCTATTGTTTCTTGTTTTTCAAGCTTCACATTCGGAGTAAAAGACACTCAGCTACCACATAGAAAATATGACTTGGTAGCAAGAATTTTGAGAAATTGATCTAGTAGATAGAAGATTCTTACCTCAAAGTATTTAGTGTCCTTCCATAAAATCTCATTGTCCACCGCACTCAAAAACTTCAGCACGAACACTCCACAATCATAGCTATACACAAAGATATTAATTATGAATTAGTAGTGTTTAACATTCAAATACACGATTCTTAGTTTCTTGAACTAACTGTAAAACATTAGTAAAGAAGATAAACGCTTACATTGTTTTTTGTTGAGTGACACAAACATTTTCAAAGTTCATCATGTCGATGTACTTCAAATGCTCATATGACGGTGTATTGCCCAGAACACCCGCAATATTTTACAACTGAAAGTGAAAAGGTAAATAAAGATTTGAAAATTTTGATTTATACATCTCAAACACTATAAACATTATGTTGGAAAAGAAATCGTACAATCTCCATCGTGTACTCGTTCTCAGGGTCACTAAGTAAAGACATGCACGAGTCAAGTATGTAACATTTTAACGTTTCAAATCACAGACACACGCCCACCAATGCTTGTGTTTTATGATAGCGATAAAAACCTGAGATAGTATCAGGAAAAGAAGAATAAGCAACAATAACAACACTAAAAAGTTTTAAATAAGCACAACCAATTATTAGGTAAAAGAGGTTCTTGACCTTTTCAATAGATCTACCATCAACAGGTATGTAAGTGCACTTCACATAATTACCCCAAATAGAAGGTGTTTTCTCCAGATCAACTGTCTGCTTCAGACAAAACACAAGTTATTGAAGTTTATCAACCATAACATAGGAGATCTGTTGTTGGCAAGTATTGAATAAAAGCTTCTAAAAAAGTTATAAAATTGACATATGTTGTTGTTGGCAAGTAGAGGAGCTTTGTTTCTACCCACCATCGACTTAATTCCAAACATATCAATGACCTACAAAATAAAATTTGTTAGGAAAAAAGATATGTGAAAAAATAAAACATGTTCAAAGATAGTGAAACATGAGCATGGAAATGAACTTCAAAAAGGAACTTAAGATGCTACTTACCTGATCCATAAGAAAGGCACGTGGTCTAAGCGACTGCAAAGCTATTCTGGTAACTTCCATCCACTTCGTCGACACCATAGCCACACTTACATATTTATAAAAATGCAATTAGTATATATATCACAATGGAAACGAATTCAAAAAACAAAATTTAAGTAAATATGAGAACTCAGTAAGAGTTGCTTACTCTAAGTCTTTCTTTGCTCTCCTTTCCCAAACAAACTTCACCAATTCATTGTTAGTGTAAGGTAGTAGTTGATATCGACTGTCATAATGAGAAAATATCATTATTGTAGAGCTTTTATTCATCTAAAACACTAATGTATGTAGGTGTTTAAAAATTGAGTATGAAGAAGGTTGTTACCGAGGTACAGAACTCCATTTTTCTGCATCTTGTTGAACTTGTTTTCGTAATATGTTTTCATTGCCTGTAATAATGCTATGGCACACCCTCAATGCATAACGTGTGAGTTGAGTTTTCTAAAAATGAAAAATCAGATAATTTTAAAGTGTTTCAAATGCATGTAATCTGTTTTATCAATGTATAAATAAAAAGTGGATGTTGAAAAAGTAATCTTACATTCATTAAGCCTATTGAATAACCATTTTTGGAGCCTTTGAAAGTCTCCAATATGCGCAACAAGTGGAGTTCATTGTCAATTTGATCACAATTCAAACTTGACTTAGGGATAAATACCTCAGGCATCATCCAAGAAACAGATGTCACAACTGGCAACTTTGGTTCTAGAAGGCTGATGAGCAAGTCTTTCTGTATGAACAAAAGAGAGCTTAGTTTTTTGTTCCATTTTTTTCATCGTATTTCAGTTTAACACCTTGTTTTATGTAGTTTCACAAAGTTAAGTCCAAGGTTAACACTTCAGAAGTGCAAGATTCACATAACTTAGCGGTTAGATTCACAAAATAAGTACACCGATCTAACCTGGCCCTCCCATGAACGAGTCAGGGTCAAAGTCAAACTACACCGATCTAATTCGCCACTAAGCTAGCAAGGGTCCCTTTAAGCTAATCTACTATAACTTCCAACCCACCCCCACCCGGACGGATTTTGAAGAACCCACACAACATAAATGCCCAAAAGCAAAAGAAAAACAAATGTACCGTAGGTTGTATGTAATCAGCATATGTAACAGCCGTGTCCTTCATAGGATGAATGATTTGCAATTTGCTATTTCCCAAGTTGAAACAAAACAAAAATGGTGGGCATGAGCAAACGGTGATTGGAGTGAAAATCTGAAAAAGACAGAAAAATACACTAAATAAGAATGGACAGAAATGAACTGAGGTTGAAATTGAAATGGGAACACACAAAATACTTACTAATGACGCTCCAGCAACATCAACATTGTCTAGGTTCTAGAAGAAAAAAAAGGAATATATGTCAGTATCAATTGTAAGTGCACAACATATAAATAAGACTTGGATATAATAGATAGTACTAACAATGTCTTTCGGAAATGACACAAATAAACGACAAGGAGAATCACGTGATCTCAATCTCTCGTTATTGTTCAGGATCTCACACCAAACATGTATGACATGAGATGATACTCGATCACCTTCAATGACAGTCTTCAATTCGCTCCTTGTCAATGCGCTACTTTGACTTTTGAACAGAACCTCACTACATACCAAAGCAGCAAAAATAAAAAATCTGTTGGACAGAAGTAAAAAAGGAAATAGTAGAGTAGTATTCACAAAAATTTTCCTTCTTTAAGTAGGGCATGTGTTTGTGAATCCTACGTCTAAGGTTTGTGAATGTGGGATCTTAGTTTGTGAAACTCCTATGAAAGCTCATGAAAGCGATTTGAACAATTTATGATCAAGTTTCACAAAATAAGATATAAGATTCACAAAATAGCCACTAGGATTCGCAAAATAAGACATGATTTTGCGAAACTTATAATAATCGTTCCGTCATGTTGATTCAAATAATATCATCACAAAATAGTATCATCACAAATAAAATAATTCTTTTTTAAACAAAAGAAATACCTTCCATCATATGAATCACCAACTATGAAATCAAGTATCTTTTTCTCGGCTTGATTCAAATCCCCAAGAAGACTAATGTTTCTTTGGAGATAAGGAGAGCGAAACACCTCCGCGGCAAATGCAACCCTCTTACCTCGAACATTCTCTGGAATTTCATTGTGATTGTCAGGAATGTCAAAATCAGTATCACCATGAACATCCACTGGAAATAGAGGAAATGGCACATGGACCGTCGCTGGGGTACTGCATGGAACATCTGATACCTCATCTAACTTTGCTAAACATGGGGATCGATGACAAGTGTACACCACTTGTCTACTGATAGATGGTTTATGTGCAAGTGGAGTATCTGGTATTACAATGACATTAGGATGATGAACAACACGGGAAGGGTTAACATTTGTGTTTTCTAACAAAGGTGAAGGTGTTAAAAGGATAACAGGGGAAGTTGTATTTTCCACGACAGGAGATAAATGAGAATCAGGCTGTTCCGGAGGAACGTGTTCCTCTTCTAGAGGCATATGGTCTGTGTTGTTGTGTGTTGGCTGTGAATCAGGCTGAGCGTCAGGGTGAAGAGATGAAGTTGTGTTTGCCACAACAGAAGATAAATGAGGTTGTTCTTGAGGCAAGTGTTTTTGTTGTGGAGGGATATGGTCTGTAGTGTCTGTATTGTCTGTTGGCTGAGAATCATCATCCGATGAAGATAGGAGACGGAAACTAGGACAATCTGGTGGCGAACGAGGTTTTGTAAACTTACGAATAATTGTGTCCACTTTGGTTCTCTGAGACACTTTTACTCTTTCTGCAACTATTGGTTGCATAGCGTCACCCACAGCATTCAACGCATCCAATAGTTGAGCTTCAGACCAACCCCATGACGACCCCCAAAAACTCTCGACATTGTCCTTACCCCTTACATTATCAACATTCTCATTATCTTGAAGATCTCGTAAAACATTCTCTACCACCTTGTCAGTATCTACAACATGATCTTCCACATTGTCCTTACCCTTAACACTATCCACATTCTCATTCTCTTGAACATCCCGTAAAACATTCTCTACCACCTTGTCAGTATGTACAACGTGATCTTCCTCATTGTCCTTACCCTCATTCTCCTCATCTGATTTGCTTTGTTGGGATAAATTAAACCCGTACGCTATACCATCAACAGCCGCGACCATTTTACAAACTACTTCTGGGGAAGGTAGTTTGTTCAAAGCTTCACTAGCAACAGATTTGTACTCCACAAAAGCTTTAGTCAAATAATTTGCCTTGCTAACAAGTTTATCAACAAAGACATTATTAGCTTGGTTGCTAGTTGGAACATTGTTTCTGTCTCGATCATCTTTATCTTCTTTCTCCAGAACTGAAGGAATAACCTTCTTTGGCATTGGATGTTGCTCAGATACAATAGTGGGCTTGGAAGATTGCACTAGCTCAATCTTAGGAAGTGGCTTATGATTGATGACAATTCCACCCTCAACAGAACCATGACCGAAAGAACTTTTTGATTTTAATTCATCCTTTATTCTCTTTGATATAGCTTTTTTTGTCCAAGTAGACAACGTGGGATATTGTCTACTTACTGTACGAACCATAAAAACACACCTATCTAAAAAGATAAAAACCAAGACCATAATAGGCCCACCAAACCAATTCTCCTTGACTGTTTTTTCTTCAGAATACTCCTCCTTTTGCCACGACAAAACTTGCTCAGCTAGTTTCTTTTTTATGAAATTACACCAATTATACTCCGAAATCAAAGACGTGTCAGATAGGCTTTTAAGGATTCGCAGACTTGCCTTGTTGCCTTTTACACCACCTAAGAAACTTGAGAAGATGTATACAATAAAGTTTCTTTTGAAACTGTCACCACCATCAATTTGTGTAGAAAGTTTCCTAAGGATGACTTTAACGTCAATTAGATCACCTTCATATTGACTTTTGAAGTCCTCCAAAAGAGATAAAAACTGTGGAGACTTATCTCCGATTGGTGCTTCATCAACTACCAGTGGTCCCATTGGTATGTATGTCTTCCTCTAAAATAGGAAGATTGCCATCCAACAAGCATCCCTTGTACGGGTCAAAAGTAGACACAAGCCAGTAAGCCAAGTTTCCTGGGATTGTGTCAGTTTGAAGGTGCAAGAGACCCTCAAATCCCATTTGTTAGATTGCCAAAATTTGATTATCTGATGGTTTATTGGTTGGATTGTTGATAAATTGGTAAATACCAGAAGGAGACATCCTACTTCTCAAAGAAGGCATTTTAGGCATTTTATGTGAAATCTTTCTTTTTTTGTTAGCAGGTTCAGCGGGAGTGCACTCACGATTGGAAACAAGCTCCTTCATATTATCTAACCAAGGGGATAAAACACCATTCCTGCATGACCAAATATATGTTGTTAAAAATGTAGTTTCCCAAACCATAGATGTAGGATTCACAAAACGATGGCCTACTTTCACAAAGTCAATTCCTATGCTCACAGCAGTTTCACAAAATAAGGTCTTAGACTCACACCACAAACTAAGGTTCACATAAATAAGGTTCACAAAATAAGGTCTTAGACTCACACCACAAACTAAGGTTCACAAAATAAGGTCTTAGTCCAAGGTTAACACTTCAGAAGTGCAAGATTCACATAACTTAGCGGTTAGATTCACAAAATAAGTACACCGATCTAACCTGGCCCTCCCATGAACGAGTCAGGGTCAAAGTCAAACTACACCGATCTAATTCGCCACTAAGCTAGCAAGGGTCCCTTTAAGCTAATCTACTATAACTTCCAACCCACCCCCACCCGGACGGATTTTGAAGAACCCACACAACATAAATGCCCAAAAGCAAAAGAAAAACAAATGTACCGTAGGTTGTATGTAATCAGCATATGTAACAGCCGTGTCCTTCATAGGATGAATGATTTGCAATTTGCTATTTCCCAAGTTGAAACAAAACACAAATGGTGGGCATGAGCCAACGGTGATTGGAGTGAAAATCTGAAAAAGACAGAAAAATACACTAAATAAGAATGGACAAAAATGAACTGAGGTTGAAATTGAAATGGGAACACACAAAATACTTACTAATGACGCTCCAGCAACATCAACATTGTCTAGGTTCTAGAAGAAAAAAAAAGGAATATATGTCAGTATCAATTGTAAGTGCACAACATATAAATAAGACTTGGATATAATAGATAGTACTAACAATGTCTTTCGGAAATGACACAAATAAACGGCAAGGAGAATCACGTGATCTCAATCTCTCGTTATTGTTCAGGATCTCACACCAAACATGTATGACATGAGATGATACTCGATCACCTTCAATGACAGTCTTCAATTCGCTCCTTGTCAATGCGCTACTTTGACTTTTGAACAGAACCTCACTACATACCAAAGCAGCAAAAATAAAAAATCTGTTGGACAGAAGTAAAAAAGGAAATAGTAGAGTAGTATTCACAAAAATTTTCCTTCTTTAAGTAGGGCATGTGTTTGTGAATCCTACGTCTAAGGTTTGTGAATGTGGGATCTTAGTTTGTGAAACTCCTATGAAAGCTCATGAAAGCGATTTGAACAATTTATGATCAAGTTTCACAAAATAAGATATAAGATTCACAAAATAGCCACTAGGATTCGCAAAATAAGACATGATTTTGCGAAACTTATAATAATCGTTCCGTCATGTTGATTCAAATAATATCATCACAAAATAGTATCATCACAAATAAAATAATTCTTTTTTAAACAAAAGAAATACCTTCCATCATATGAATCACCAACTATGAAATCAAGTATCTTTTTCTCGGCTTGATTCAAATCCCCAAGAAGACTAATGTTTCTTTGGAGATAAGGAGAGCGAAACACCTCCGCGGCAAATGCAACCCTCTTACCTCGAACATTCTCTGGAATTTCATTGTGATTGTCAGGAATGTCAAAATCAGTATCACCATGAACATCCACTGGAAATAGAGGAAATGGCACATGGACCGTCGCTGGGGTACTGCATGGAACATCTGATACCTCATCTAACTTTGCTAAACGTGGGGATCGACGACGAGTGTACACCCCTTGTATACTGATAGATGGTTTATGTGCAAGTGGAGTATCTGGTATTATAATGACATTAGGATGATGAACAACAAGGGAAGGGTTAACATTTGTGTTTTCTAACAAAGGTTAAGGTGTTAAAAGGATAACAATGGAAGTTGTATTTGCCACGACAGGAGATAAATGAGAATCAGGCTGTTCTAGAGGAACGTGTTCCTCTTCTGGAGGCATATGGTCTGTGTTGTGTGTTGGCTGTGAATCAGGCTGAGCGTCAGGGTCAAGAGATGAAGTTGTGTTTGCCACAACAGAAGATAAATGAGGTTGTTCTGGAGGCAAGTGTTCCTGTTGTGGAGGGATATGGTCTGTATTGTCTGTTGTCTGAGAATCATCATCCGATGAAGATAGGAGACGGAAACTAGGACAATCTGGTGGCGAACGAGGGTTTTTAAGCTTACGAATAATTGTGTCCACTTTGGTTCTCTGAGACACTTTTACTATTTCTGCAACTATTGGTTGCATAGCGTCACCCACAGCATTCAACGCATCCAATAGTTGAGCTTCAGACCAACCCCATGACGACCCCCAAATACTCTCGACATTGTCCTTACTCCTTACCCCTTACATTATCAACATTCTCATTATCTTGAAGATCTCGTAAAACATTCTCTACCACCTTGTCAGTATCTACAACATGATCTTCCACATTGTCCTTACCCTTAACACTATCCACATTCTCATTCTCTTGAACATCCCGTAAAACATTCTCTACCACCTTGTCAGTATGTACAACGTGATCTTCCTCATTGTCCTTACCCTGATTCTCCTCATCTGATTTGCTTTGTCGGGATAAATTAAACCCGTACGCTATACCATCAACAGCCGCGACCATTTTACAAACTACTTCTGAGGAAGGTAGTTTGTTCAAAGCTTCACTAGCAACAAATTTGTACTCCACAAAAGCTTTAGCCAAATTATTTGCCTTGCTAACAAGTTTATCAACAAAGACATTATTAACTTGGCTGCTAGTTAGAACATTGTTTCTGTCTCGATCATCTTTATCTTCTTCCTCCAGAACTGAAGGAATAACCTTCTTTGGCATTGGATGTTGCTCAGATACAATAGTGGGCTTGGAAGATTGAACTAGCTCAATCTTAGGAAGTGGCTTATGATTGATGACAATTCCACCTTCAACAGAACCATGACCGAAAGAACTTTTTGATTTTAACTCATCCTTTATTCTCTTTGATATAGCTTTTTTTGTCCAAGTAGACAATGTGGGATATTGTCTACTTACTGTACGAACCATAAAAACACACCTATCTAAATAGATAAAAACCAAGACCATAATAGGCCCGCCAAACCAATTCTCCTTGACTGGTTTTTCTTCAGAAAACTTCTCCTTTTGCCACGACAAAACTTGCTCAGCTAGTTTCTTTTTATGAAATTACACCAATTATATTACGAGCAAAGACGTGTCAGATAGGGTTTTAAGGATTCGCAGACTTGCCTTGTTGCCTTTTACACCACTTAAGAAACTTGAGAAGATGTATACAATAAAGTTTCTTTTGAAATTGTCACCACCATAAATTTGTGTAGAAAGTTTCCTAAGGATGACTTTAACGTCAATTAGATCACCTTCATATTGACTTTTGAAGTCCTCCAAAAGAGATAAAAACTGTGGACACTTATCTCCGATTGGTGCTTCATCAACTACCTTTGGTATTCCCATACAAGCATGTATGTCTTCCTCTAAAATAGGAAGATTGCCATCCAACAAGCATCCCTTGTACGGGTCAAAAGTAGAGACAAACCAGTAAGCCAAGTTTCCTGGGACTGTGTCAGATTGAAGGTGCAAGAGACCCTCAAATCCCATTTGTTTGATTGCCAAAATTTGATTATCTGATGGTTTATTGGTTGGATTGTTGATAAATTGGTAAATACCAGAAGGAGACATCCTATTTCTCAAAGAAGGCATTTTAGGCATTTTATGTGAAATCTTTTTTTTTTTTGTTAGCAGGTTCAGCGGAAGTGCACACACGATTGCAAACAAGCTCCTTCATATTATCTAACTAAAGGGATAAAACACCATTCCTGCATGACCAAATATAAGTTGTTAAAAATGTAGTTTCACAAACCATAGATGTAGGATTCACAAAACGATGGCCTACTTTCACAAAGTCAATTCCTATGTTCACAGCAGTTTCACAAACTAAAGTCTTAGACTCACACCACAAACTAAGATTCACATAAATATTTCTATGTTTCACAGAATCATGTCCTATATTCACAACTAAACAAATATATAGTCATCATATATTAACTTTTCACATTGACAGAGAGACCATTATAAGGTTCACAAAATCATACTTATATTTCACAAAGTCAGGTCCTAGATCCACAACTTAACAAACATATATGCATTATATCATTAACTTTTCACCGTGACTGGCCGACTATTATAAGGTTCACAAAATCATACTTAAGTTTCACAAAGTCAGGAACTAGATTCACGACTAAACAAACATATGTGCATCATATGATTAACGTTTCACCGTGACAAACCGACTATCACAACACAACACGCCAAGTTTCACTTATATAATAAAAATGGATGTTAAGCAGTTTTCAAATATAATGAACGTTGTTTGTGAGACTATTAGAAGGTTTGGAAAAGATTGTCTAAGTTTGAGAAAATCAAGTGTCGGATACACACGAACAAAAAGGGAGACATTATATCTCATAACTAAAAACAAAATACACAGCAATAACAACACGTTCACTGAACACAAGTTAGAACGCAATTGCTTAATAAAATTGTGCTCTACGCCCCTAGAGCTAGATACCATCATAACAACCACCGAATCCAACTTAAATGTGGGGTTAAAACCGTAAAAAAACAGATAAGATTCGACAAAGAACAAAAGAATGCAGCAAAACAACAAAACTCTTTCACTGATCACTGTTTATAAACAAACAAATTCAATTGCAAACACCGGAAATTCAAAGTCATACAGTGAATAACACCATTGCATTGATTAAAGAACACTAGCAGCTACAAAGCATGTACTACTTACTATCTATATTGATAATTAATACTTCATCTATTTCAATCATTTGTTTACCATTTTTTTTTAAAATTCTTGTGACGGGTATTTTAATCAAAGAGAAACAAATCATTGAGACGGTACGAGTAAACCTTATGGGTAGGATTTACAAAATAAAGTCAATTCATATGTTCACAAGAGTTTTACAAAGTAAGGTCCTAGACTTACAAACCTTATGGGTAGGATTTACAAAATAAAGGCCATGTTTGCTTTAGCCATGTATGCAAATCATTCTTTGATGTAGCTGCCCTTGACTACTTGAAAACTGTTTAAACAAAAAACACAGTGTCTATTCCATGACATCAACAATAAACATGTAGTTTCATGTAGTTTGAATTCCTATTTTCATAGTTTCACAAATTAAGCTCCTAGATTAACAACCCAAGAAGCTAAGATTCACAAACCATAGATGTAGGGTTCACAAACAGATGACTTACTTTAACAAATAAAATTCTTATTTTCATGGAGTTTAACAAACTTCGGTCCTAGAATCATAACACAACAAGAGAAGTTTCACAAACCTAAGCTATAGTATTGCAACTTGAATATTCACCAGAAAAAAGAAAATTGAAAATTGAAATTGAAAGAATAAGAAACCAAAAGACTTAAGCATCTCTAGCTCATCATATCAAGGCAAATGAGGATGACACCAAAAATCCTAAATTGTTAAAAACACAGTGTCTATTCCATGACATCAACAATAAACATGTAGTTTCATGTAGTTTGAATTCCTATTTTCATAGTTTCACAAACTAAGCTCCTAGATTAACAACCCAAGAAGCTAAGATTCACAAACCATAGATGTTAGAGTTCATAACATAGGTATCATAGGTGTGTTTCACTATGATACCATCTCGTACAGTAATTTACGATAATGCTATTAACGAAATAATTACGGAAACAGGTGGAAGTTATAGGACAATCAAAAATCCTACGGCCGCGACTGCCGAAGCATCAAGCCAGAGCTCACAACAATTCAGAGCATTAAGTAATGGAACATTACATCAGAGACTCTCCCTTCATCCAAACATCAACTAAGATCTACAATTGAACGCATCAAATCCAATCCATGAAAATGTAGACAAATCACAAAACAATTATAGCGTTAATCAAAATAATCAGACACTAATTACTACTAAACACTACATCAGTCAATCACATTGCACCAAATCAAAGAAACACCAAATCTCCTCCAAGTAGAATCGTCATACACAAGTTATAGGCATATAAAGACGTCAAATCAACCCACTGATTAAATTCAACATCACAAAAATCGCATGAAAATGAAAAGAAATCAAATCGAGCAGAAAAATCTAAAATAAAATAAACATGATAAAAGTAGAAGCAAAGAATGGAGAAGTAATGAAAGTACCTCAAATCGAACCAGAATTGATAAAGAAGCGTAGAAAACGATCGAAACCTGCAAAACATAAGCTCAACTCAATACATAAACTAATTAAGTAGTTGAATGAACGAAAATGCACACATTGAATGAACGAAAATGCACACATTGAATGAACGAAATGCACAAAATCGAAATCTAGGTTTGAAAAATGCACACTACATCAGTCAATCACATTGCACAAATCAAAGAAACACCAAATCCCCTCCAAGTAGAATCGTCATACACAAGTTATAGTCATATAAATACGTGAAACAAGAACACGAGATTAAAGCGTATAACATGAAACTGAATCTAAAAAGTACTAAAAACATAAATCAACCAACTGATTAAATTCAACATCACAAAAATCACATTAAAATGAAAAGAAATTAAATCGAGCAGAAAAATGTAAAATAAAATAAACATTATAAAAGTAGAAGCAAAGAATGGAGAAGTGATTGAAGTACCTCAAATCGAACCAGAATTGATAAACAAGCGTAGAAACGATCGAAACCTGCAAAACATAAGCTCAAGTGAGTACATAAACTAATTAAGTAGTTGAATGAACGAAAATGCACAAATTGAATGAACGAAAATGCACAAAATCGAAATTAAGGTATGAAATACTAAAGGAAAGGAAAGAATCATACAAATAAGTATAGAAAAACAGCGAAAATTGGAAAAAAAAATAAGCTCAAATTAGTACATACTCTAATTAAATAGTTAAACGAACAAAATTAGGATGAGAAAAAGTACCTAATCGAAAATTAGGATGAGAAAAATGATCTAGATCGCTGGCGATCGAAAATGGCGAAGCTCGAGATAGAAAATGGAGGATTTGCGTGGAAATGGAGTGTGGAAATGGAGTGTGGAAGAGAGAGAAAGAGTTTAGAAATTGAGCAGAGAAGAGGAAGGCAGTGAAAATGACGAGTAATGAGGGAAAACTGTCAGGTGGTCATAATTTTTGTAGGGGACACATGGCACAATTTGAAGCGTCCATTTGTTTTAGATCCAATGGCTAGGATGGGTACAACTGCCTCACCCTAAGAAGGGTGCCTCACATGATTCAATTCTTATATATATATACATATATATATATATATATATATATATATATATATATATATATATATATATATATATATATATATATATATACATATATACATACATATATACATACATATATAT
>JAIUZE010012421.1:0-10847 GCA_022085475.1 Heliosperma pusillum | reverse complement strand
TGCCTGTTTGTAGAAGTATTAGTCTTTCATGTATGTATGATTCTATGAGTTCTAGAAGGTGAGATGCAAGCCGGCTAGGATTGATAGAGTTTGGATTAACGGGTGTTAACTGATTCACATGATTACGTGTTGATTAGGGTTTGAGTGTATCAGGGCCATGTTACAGGGTAACCTCTGAGCTAGCATACCAGCTTCCCTACCTCTTGTTATATTTTATTGTCGGATTCACATGATAGCTTTCATATGATAGGTTATATGTTAGTTAATTGTTTCATAACATGAAAAGCATATCATATATGTTAAGGTGTTGTATTTTCTATATACATTGCTTTTATGTTATTCATGTTTCATTAAACTCGACATTTCGTGGCTGGGAGGCCTCGGAGTTACTCCCCACTGACTGTGGCTTCCGTGTTTATATTTAATGCGGTCGAACAGGTGGTGAATGCATAAATTGGGTACATTGACGAGCTAGCGAGCGAAGTATTACCTTGGACCTATATTCGGTTCTTAGATTGTATATTATTATACACTCTTTCATTTCCGTATTTATACGGGAGATATATCTCCCGTCTTGTATATTGCTTTTGTAGAATATTATTTACGTTTTGTAATGACCTGGTATTTAGACACCCTTGTTTATGTATTTAAATTATTTTTTTCTTTCCGCAAATTTGAGGGTGTCACACATGTGATACCGACCACGAACCCGTACGTGCAGGCATAAGAATCAGATTTCATATACATGCAATGCGATGACACGAGGGAGTAACTACTCACAATCCTATATGAACTGGTCATAGATGTCACCAGTTTAAGAGCTCTAGTCCTCAGAGAATGTAAGTAGGTTGCCAACATGTCAAGTCAAGTCTATTCGTTCAGCATCGATTAACAGCAAAAGACTATGCAAGAGATATTAACTGTGCAAGGCTTAAGTCGAGACTAGATGAAAAGTAGGAGAAAATTGTTCCGACTCGACTAAAATGCAAAAATAAACATGAAAATTTTTGAAGTTTTTTTTTTGAAATTTTTGAGTGATTAACAATGCATACGAAAATGCAGTAAAAACGAAATGCAGACACGATATGGATGCAAAACCTCCCCAAACCAAACCGTACAATGTCCCCATTGTACAAAGTAAAGTAAAAGAAGTGCAAACTAGAGAGAGTCGGAAACTTACGGAAATGCGTGTATAACCGACTTCCCCAAACCAGACCGAAAAAGAGGTGCTCCAGGGACTCGATCGAGTGGAAAACAGCTCGATCAAGAGGTGCCATCGCGGGAGTACTAGATCAAGTAACTAGAGTGCTCGATCGAGGGGTTATAGTGCTCGATCGAGCGAAAATACTACTCGATCGAACAAAAATGTCAGAGCAAATAACACCAAAACTGCGAGAAGCAAGAAAGGACGCAATTGAATTGTTTGAACAATAAAACAGGAATAAACTACTAAAAATTTATTAATACGGTACAACAAAACAATAGATCAGGTTGCCTCCCGATAAGCGCAGGTTTATAAGGTCCCGCACGACCCTTGAGCTTCAATCATCAAGCTCCTCGTCTCCGTCGAAGAAGAGTACTTCGACGCGACCCACGACACTGTCAGCTCCATAGTAATGTTTCACATGATGCCCGTTAACCTTAAACCGGTTACCCTCGGAGTCTTCTATCTCAACGGATCCAAACTGAGTAACTTCAGTTACTGTATACGGACCGCTCCACCTGGATTTCAGCTTACCAGGAAATAAACGCAGTCGAGCATTGAATAGCAACACCTTCTGCCCGACTTGGAACTCACGAGGTATGATTCTCTTGTCGTGCCAACGTTTGGTCTTTTCTTTGTAAATACGCGAGCTATCATAGGCATTCAGACGGAATTCCTCTAGTGTATCTAGCTGCAACAAACGTTTCTCACCACACAAGTTAGCATCATAATTAAGTTGGCGGACTGCCCACCAGGCTTTATGTTCTAGCTCAACAGGTAAATGACAGGACTTCCCATACACTAATCGATACGGTGAGGCACCGATAGGTGTCTTAAATGCGGTCATGTAGGCCCATAATGTGTCATCCAGTTTGGCACTCCAATCCTTCCGTGATTTAGACACGACCTTACTTAAAATCTCCTTTAGTTCCCTATTAGAGACTTCAACCTGCCCACTAGTCTGAGGATGATACCCCAAACCCCTACGATGTTTGACACCATATTTAGACAGTAAGGTCGTAAGATGCTGGTCCCTAAAATGCATACCCCTATCACTAATGACAACCCTAGGGACGCCAAAACGGGGGAAAATGGTCTTACGAAACAGCTTAATCACGGTCTTGGCATCGCAGTTGGGAGTAGCAATCGCTTCTACCCATTTAGACACATAATCTACAGCTACCAGAATATACCTGTTACCAAGACTCGACGGGAATGGTCCTTGATAATCAATGCCCCAGACATCGAAAATCTCGACCTCTAAAATGCCGTTTTGAGGCATCTCATGTCTCTTCGATATGTTTCCTGTCCGCTGGCAAGCATCACAGCTAGCAACAAAAACTTTAGTGTCAACAAAAAGAGTCGGCCAATAGAAACCAGACTGTAATACCTTAGCCACGGTGCGTGACGTGCTAAAATACGGTGTCGTTAATTCCGCAAATTAGCTAGACCAAATAGAAATTTATAAAACCTTACCTAGACTCAAACCAACCTAAATACAAGGGTAGTAAGGGTAAGAAAAGGATCGAATCCAAGGGAAAGCGGTAATGCTAAAATAATCTAATCTAGACTCTTGCAAAATATCAATTAACAAAACTAATGACTCTAATCACAAGTTAAGACACTAATTACTAATTAAGACACTAATTAAAACAAAGGCTTAATTTAATTACAAACTATGATATTCACAATGGAAAACATGTAGATAACATATAGGGAGAAAGTTTTTCATGAGAAATGATTATCAAGTCTAAAATTACCAACAACAACTAAATACTCAAAGATTCAAATATGGAGAAGTAACTTAGTGCAATTATCCCAAGTTCCCCACAATTAACAAAGTAAAGACCCCTCCTTTCCTTTCTTTCTCTAATTATCTATTACAAGTTTCTAAGAATTAGCCACTATGAATTAAACCACCCATAAATGACCCAATACAACTCAACCAATACTTATTAAAACATAAGCATAAATAAAGATGCAAGCTTTAAGCACAAAACCAAAGAAACATGCTAGAATCATGTAATAAAACATTAAACCATGTTCTAATTACACAATAACCCAAATTTCACTCAAAAGATTCCAACTTTTAAACCAAAGTTACAATCTTTCAAGGTTGCTTCAACAAATACCAAGACAAATTAACCAAATTCATCAAGACAAAGCAAATAATCAAACAAACAATTGCTAGGATGGTTAGTCTTAACAACAATTCATTCAACAATGGAATTCAAACATAAGAAAATGGAATTAAATAGAGAAGGAAGGTTAAAAAGGTCTTACAATGCAAAAAGGGAAGAACTTGTTCAAATTACACTAAGAAAAGAAAGGATTAGCTACCCATAGTCTTCATATTACAACCCATTTCTAAATAAAATCAATTACAAGAGCCAAAGTTGAAGAACAAAGTAGAGAATTTCTAAGGAAAAATATGATGTTTTGTGTTGTATGCTTGCCTCTTCTCTCTCTTCAGTTTTCTGCTTAAATACCCTTGGTCCGCAAACCTAGGGGCCTTGAAAGGTGGGCTTCCAAAAGACAAGACGAAGAAATGAAGAAATCCCGTGCTGAGAAAGGACGCAGGCTGCGTCCTACGACGCAGGCTGCGTCGTGATGACGCAGGCTGCGTCGAGCACTGCCCGTTTTTCCCTTGCTTTCCTTCTTGACTTTCGTTGACCCATGGACTTTTGGCCCCGCCTTGACTTCCATTGACCCATTGGGCTTGGTCTTCTTGCCTTGATGATTCATTGCTAGCCCACTCCAATTTCCGGGTTTTTGGGTCTCGGGTTTCGGGTTTGACTTTCATTGACTTTCGGGTTTGACTCTCAAAATTGACTCAAATTACTAAATACCAACATTATTACAAAAACTAAAGTTAACATAAAATAAAGCTAATGACCCGTTAAAAAGTAAAACGAAAGACTCTAATAAATACTATTAGACGCAACACAATTTGGTGTTGTCAAATACCCCCACACTTGGACTTTTACTCGTTCCGAGTAAAACTCGAGATTAGCAAGGCAAACACAAGTCCAAACATAGCATGCAAAGGTAATGACCTCTCTTCCCTCACCACTACCTTCTTATATCTCCCTCAAAACACAACCACCTATTAAAACAAAAAAAAATGACTCAAGGTTGTTTTAACACTCTTCCCTTACCTCTTCCTACTTATAACTCCCTCTAGACAAGACTCGACACACCACCAACTCCGACTCATTTCAACTCAAATCCTCCCTTCTTATAGCTCCCAAGAATGTAGTATGACCATCTTTGCCTTATCCCAAGGCATAGCGAGATGGTCTTCATCACCAAACTCCATGCAACTCCACTACTTATACCACCCCCTTATTACTCCACTAGTGTAAAGTATGGTTACTTGGTTGGCCTCAAACTACACAATTTGCACAACCAAGCAACCACCAAGAGAAATCCACCAATTTGGAACCAAATTTGTGACTCAAAATAAAAATAAAGGAAGTCCTAAGCTAGCCTCCTTCCAATTCCCTCCTTATCACTCCCTTCTTATGCCTCCAAAATCCTCATCATAGAAAGTATTATGCTCAAATTTTTTTCATTTTTTTCATTTTTCCATTTTTTTCTTGAAAATCCCTCATTTTGCCTAAGGTGCCCTTTCGGGTTTTCACCTTAGCTTTTCCTTTCCTCTCATTGGTGGCTCGCAACTCGATTTTTCATTTTGCCCGGAATGCCCTTTCGGGTTTTCATTCCGTCCTCGGCCACCTTCCCTATTTTGCCTAGGTGCCCACCCTTGTGGGTTTTCACCTAGCCGGGATTTTCAATTTTTTACTTTTCTTTTTCTCTCTTTTTTTTTTTTTTTTTTTTCTTCAAAATAAAGACAAATAAAATACAATGCATCAAAAACAAAATAACTATATACAATCTTCTCCCCCACACTTAGAACATACAATGTCCTCATTGTAGGAGAAAAGAAAAAGGTTACCTCATCAATTGTCGAAACGAGAACAACCCGAGGCACCTCCTCGGTTTCTCCTCCTCTCCCTTTCTTCTCTAACCCGTCTTCTTCGCTCTAGGCCTTCATCAAGGGCCTCTTGGGTGTAAGGAAAAGGGTAGCCCGGGTTTTGTTGGATGGACATCCCAAAGAGTGAGCTAGCCAAGCCATAGACGTCCTCTTGTGCCACCGCATCTTCATAGGAGTCTTGAAGATAGGAGTGGTGGCGCTCATTTTGAGCTTGAAAATGGCTCGTAGCTTGCTCCCTCCAAGCATTTTGGGTTGTCCACATTTCATTTTGTTCCCGCCACCTTTGATCTTGTTGTTCTCTCCAAAGGCGGGCTTCCTCTTGCCCTTCTACCATCCTCCTCCATTCCTCTCTTTGAGCCCTCTCGGCCTCCCCTCTCAATCTCTCTCTCTCCTCCACTACATTGTGCCAATCATCCAATGACTCCAGCCTACCTTCTTGTTGTTGTTGCCAAGTGTTTGCATCGTCCACCCTCCCACTAATGTGCTTCAAGACGTCGTTGGTGCTAGCAAAATAGTTAGCCATTTTTTGTTGCCATGGCTCCACGGGGATGCTAGAACGACCCTCCGCATCGAACATTGGGGTGTCGGTATCTTGGTGGCTTTGGAAGGATGATTGGAAATGGAATGGTGGTGGTTGTTGTTGTTGTTGTTGTTGTTGTTGTTGTTGTTGTTGTTGTTGTTGTTGTTGTTGTTGATAATTTGTGGGTTGGAAAGGTCCTTGCTCAATGGCGAGGATCTCGATCTCCTCGCTCACCCGCTCACTTCCCTCACCTCCCTGTCTCCTTACCCTCCTTCTTTGCCTCAAAGGCACTTCCTCTACCTCCGCTTCCTCATCACTCTCCCCCAAACTCTCCTCCCTAGGACATAAAAAATCCAACGCTGTGGGTCCCCTAGGCAAGGGGTTGTTTTGAGGTCGAGGCATCTTCATGTAACCAAGCCCGTCACTCCCCAACAAAAACCCTTTCAAGGGTTGCTCTTTGCTAGTCTTAAACATGTGAACCTCCTCGAGCCCAAGTCGGTTGTATCTCGCCAATCCCCTACAAATGTTCACCTCTTGCGCATCACCAATGCCCCCTCATAGTGCCTCACCAAGAATGAAATCACCCCCCCAAGATGGATGCTCGATTTGGTAGATTTTTGCCTATGTTTAATGCAAGCCCTCAAAAACAAATCGGCCCAATCCGGGATCCCTACCCCCTCCGGAAGCATAGTCCACAAACATAGCCGGATGCTCTCCGTCACTTTGGTGGGTTCTCCCGCGGAGTTGAAGATGGTGGTAAGGAATCTTGTGATTAGGCGGAGTACGGGGTGGGTGATGGCTGAAAGTTTGGCATATTTAGATGGGCCGTGGTAATTTGTAATGTTAACCCACATTGTGTGCATTCTTCCCTTGGGGCACCTAATGTCTTCGGGTTGTTTGGTGATTTTCAGGATTTGACGGATTTCGGAAGTGGGGGCATTATGCCAAGTTTGGTTCAAACGGAATCGGTAGGCTTTATCCTCACCCTCGGGCACGTCCAACTCCGACAAGGTTGCTAGAAACTCGTATGCGAAACTCCTATAGGTGTGATCCCAGGAGTCCGGCTCGAGATAAGCCTCTAGCCCTACTTTAGCTAGCATGTCCCTTGTTAAGTTGAACATGCCTAAGGCATGAAGGGTGTTTGGGCAAAAGAATTTTGTGGCTACGAGAGGTTGTTGTCGGGGTGCGGTTAGCTTATCCCAAATTTTCTTATATTGAGCACTCAACCTTTCATAGCCCATGAACACCGCTTCCACCTCGGTGTCGGGCTCACTCACCGCGGCCCTCTTATTCTTCCCTTTGCCAAACAATTTGGAGATCTTGGGTGCCATTTCTGCAAAATTCAACAAGCAACACAATGCAACAAGCAATCACTCAAAAGATTTTTCACTCAAGCAATTCAACAAACACTTGGTGTGCAACAATTTCAAAACCTCAAAAACTTAGTGTTTGTTGAATTTCTTTACCTCACTCAGAAACTTTTGTCCAATCCTAACTACACAATCAATCAAGGGCAAGGGGAAACTCAACCTAAGACTAATTCTAGCCTAATTCGAGCAAAAACTTGAAGAACAATGGAAAAGTTGAGTATAAAGTTATACCTTTGCTATTCCACAAGATTCAAGCTCCTTGATGATTAGAATAGGTAAGGAATCCGACAAACAACCTTAAAAACCTAACAAAGTTCCTAAAATTCGAATTTGAGGAAAAAATTCTAGGTTTTCAAAAACGGATTTTCTGAGATTGTGAGTGATTGAGATTGATTTTGGGGTGATTGAAGGTAGAATAATGATTAGGAAGAAGAATTTGATTGAGTTGATGAAAGTTTTTGAAGATTTGAGGGAGAAAGATGAAGTTTTGAGGGATTGGGGTTGGGTTTGGGGTATTTTTCGTGAAAAACAAGTGTATGAAGATAAGGTTTGATTATATGAAGAACTCGGGCAAAAGATAGAACAAACGCTGAAAACTGCATTCGACGCAGGCTGCGTCCTACGACGCAGGCTGCGTCCTGCACTGCCGGATCTTCTTGCCTTTTGCACTTAGCCAAATTTTGGCTAAGTGTTCCAAACACCTCCATACTTGCATTTTCACTCCAATAGTCCATGATAACCTCCAATATCCAAATTCCATCGATTCCCGAACTTTTTATCCGTGGCACGCATCCCGAGGCGGCCGAAAACTCGCAAAACTTCACAAAACCGTTAGTAACTTCAAAAAATTTTGTTTGATGCAATGTCTAACTAATTGAAAAAAACTCAAATGCTAAGAATTAACAATGAAACTTCAAAGAAATATTCACAAGGATAGAGTATGTACACGGTTTGCCGTTTATTTAGAGTCGATGGCTCGACTTAGCTATTTCAAGCTTTTCAACTTTCGTAAACGGGGTCTTCAAGCAAGACCTCTTCTTCCCCCTCCCGGGCACATCCTTGGAAGTAGTGTTTGAGACGGTGGCTATTCACCTTGAGGAGCTTTCCATCCCCGGGCCCCTCCACTTCAATAGCTCCATGGGTAAACACTTTCTTGACGGTGTAAGGTCCAAACCATCTTGACCTCAACTTGCCCGGAAAGAGCTTAAACCAGTTTTGGAACACAAGAACTTTATCACCCTCCTTGAAAACTCGACGGTTTATCATCCCATCATGCCATCTCCTTGTTTTCTCCTTGTAGATGGAAGAGTTCTCATACGCATCTTGGCGAATTTCCTCAAGTTCTTGTAATTGAAGCTTTCGGTGCATACCGCTCTCATCTTGGTTTTGGTTGAAAGATTTGATAGCCCAATAGGCTTTGTGCTCAACCTCCACGGGGAGGTGGCAAGCCTTGCCATAGATGAGACGGAATGGGGACATGCCAAGGGGGGTTTTAAAAGCGGTCCTATATGCCCACAACGCATCAACTAGCCTCTTGCTCCAATCCTTTCTATCCGGATTAACCGTCTTTTCAAGGATTCCTTTTATTTCTCGGTTGGAGAGTTCGGCTTGCCCGTTTGTTTGTGGGTGGTAGGCCGTGGAAATTTTATGATTCACCCCATACCTCTTGAGTAGGCCTCCAATCACCTTGTTGCAAAAATGGGTACCCCTATCACTAATGATAGCCCTTGGAAAGCCAAACCGGGAGAATATGTTCTCTTGAATGAAAATGGCTACTACCTTGGCATCATCGGTGCGGGTAGGAATGGCTTCAACCCATTTTGACACATAGTCTACCGCCAAGAGGATGTACAAATAACCACCGGAATTTGGAAAAGGGCCCATAAAATCAATTCCCCACACATCAAAGATCTCACAATATATAAGAGGTTGTTGTGGCATCTCATTTCTCTTTGTCAAATTCCCCACCCTTTGACATCGGTCACAAGTCTTTACAAATTTGTGGGCATCTTTACAAAGGCTTGGCCAAAAGAAACCGCATTCAAGCACTTTTCTAGCGGTTCTTTGTGGCCCAAAATGTCCTCCACAAGCATAGTCATGACAATGATGTAAGATGGAAGGGATCGCACTCTCGGGCACACATCTTCTCACAAGTTGATCTTGGCAAAACTTCCACAAGTAAGGATCATCCCATGTATAGTACTTGGCATCAGATTTGACTTTGCTCTTTTGATGAGAAGAGAAATGGCTTGGGAGCCGCTTTGTCACCAAATAGTTGACCATGGTAGCATACCATGGCTCCTCCACTGGTATAGCATAAAGTGACTCATGAGGGAGACCTCCTTCAACCTCCTCAAGAGGGCATGATGGTCTTCCTTCATGGTTTAGCCGGCTCAAATGATCCGCCACCACAGTCTTCACCCCTTTCTTGTCTTTTATTTCCACATCAAACTCACTTAGAAGAAGAATCCATCTCAACAACCTTGGCTTTGCATCCTTCTTTGCCACAAGGTATCTAATGGCGGCATGATCGGTGTAGATGCTCACCTTTGTGCCCAAGAGATAAGATCGGAATTTTTCTAGAGCATAAATCACACCAAGGAATTCCTTCTCCGTCGTGGAATAGTTCTTTTGAGCATCATTCAAGAGGGTAGAAGCATATTAGATCACATGGGGTCCCTTGTCACTCGTTTGACCCAAGACCACTCCCAATGCATAGTCACTTGCATCGGTCATGATTTCAAATGGAAGATCCCATCGTGGTGCTTGAATAATTGGTGCGGTGACCAATCTCTCCTTCAAGTCATTGAATGCTTTCCTACATTTGTCATCAAAAACAAATTCCGCTTCTTTGTGCAAAAGCTTGCATAAAGGGTTAGCAATCTTGGAAAAATCCTTAATAAATCTCCGGTAGAAACCGGCATGTCCTAGAAAAGACCTAATGTCTCGGGTGGTAGAGGGATAAGGTAAAGTTTTTATGATGTCAACCTTAGCCTTATCCACCTCAACCCCCCTTTCCGACACTACATGTCCTAAAACGATGCCACTAGTTACCATGAAATGACATTTTTTGGAGTTTAAAATGAGATGGGACTCTTGGCATCGCTCTAAGACAAGAGCAAGGTGTTTTAGACATGCATCATAGGAGTCCCCATGGACGGTGAAATCGTCCATGAATACTTCTATGATTCGTTCTACATAGTCGGAGGAAATACTCAACATGCACCGTTGAAAAGTTCCCGGTGCATTACACAAACCAAAGGGCATACGACGATAAGCAAATGTACCAAATGGGCATGTGAATGTGGTATTGACTTGGTCCTCGGGTGCGATTGGGATTTGAAAATACCCCGAGTAACCGTCAAGGAAACAATAAAAAGCTTTCCCCGCTAATCTTTCTAACATTTGATCAATAAATGGTAGCGGGAAATGGTCTTTCAATGTTACCGCATTCAAGCGACGGTAGTCAATACACACCCTCCAACCGGTTTGCGGTCGGGTGGAGACTAAGTCTCCTTGTGCATTCTTGACTACCGTAACTCCCCCCTTTTTGGGTACGACTTGAGTTGGGCTAACCCAACGAGAGTCGGAAATAGGAAAAATGATACCCATTTGCAATAGCTTAATTACCTCTTCTTGCACTACCTCCGCCATGGGTGGATTGAGCCTCCTTTGGGGTTGTCGGACCGGTTTGGCATCCACTTCAGGTCGTATCTTGTGCATGCAAGTCACCGGGCTTATCCCTTTTAGGTCCGC
>JAIUZE010012420.1:0-15689 GCA_022085475.1 Heliosperma pusillum | reverse complement strand
CTATCTATTCATATCGCAACTCACATGTATATATATTTATGCATGCTTTACTTTCGTATTTTCTTATATGTACGTTTGATGTGATATGGCTGGGAGAACCCGGAGTTACTCCCCACAGACTGTGGCATTCATGTTTTTCATGGATGAACAGGTTGCCTGCTTTGGATGATTTTTGGATATGATATTTTGGGGTTCGGGTGTGAGCTAGCGGGCGTTGTCCCTGGAAGTTCACCTCTAGACGATTTTAGCTAGTTTTGCTAAACACTTGTTCTTTGTTAACATTTTAAGAGACCCCGTCTCTTTGTTGTATTTCCTTACTTAGTTGTAATATTTTGACACTCCTCGTATTATCTATCTTGCATGTATAAAAGTTTTTAAAATACCGTATTTCCGCATATCTTTTCACATGCTTGTATGTTTTATATTTCCGCATTCGCGAGGGTTGTCACAAATAATTATCCCAATTATATTCCATAATAAGATTTATTATGTGGCGCACTATTGTGGAGGACACCTACTCCAACAACTTCGTCCCCCAAGCTCACTCCTAAGACAAAGCTAAGATATGTATGAAGCAAAATGATTAAAGGTAAAATCTCTATTCAAGTCAACCAATCCCAACTTGACACGTATATGCTAGTGATTAACAAATTAGTAATAACGCAACGCCTAGTAATTGATATATAAAACATCTCGAGAGTGAACCGAATTAAAACATTAACATCAAATATTTTAGATTTCTAACAATAAGTATAAGTGTAAGTATTGGTTTGCAATAATTATTAACTGGATTAAATGATTACGCTAATGATGTGTAATAACCGAACACCTAAACTCTCATGACCATTTCATACCACACACAATATCCCAATACAAAATCATTATACAAATATAAATTATTGCCACAGTAACCCATTAACTGCTTAAGTCAGAATCAATACACTCGGTAGAGTGTTAGCGGTACTCGGCCGAGTGGTAAGTATTCGGTCGAGTATATACGACACTTGGTCGAGTGTCACAACTGGCCAACATTCTGGTTTTCTACTGTCTTTGATAAGTGTTAATTTGTATGATTTTATCCCCTCATTTTAGCTCGATTTGATATGGTTTATTCACTACAAGAAGTGGTTTTATGAGCTAATCTCTCCTTTGCAGTATTTCTCGTGCTTTAACGTTAGTAAGTGCAAACATCCAACCAAACGCAAAATCCAGATATAAAAGCGAAAGAAATCTATTTTCTCCAAAAAGGAGGTACAAAATTCATCTTTAAAACTTCGGTGAAACCCTAGATTGGAAATACAATATGAAAATTTGGAAGTTTTCTCAAGGATAAAATCAAAATAACACGACATTACACGTACATAGAGCGACTTGCACATTTCACACACAATTCAGGGTAACAAAATATCTACAAAACACGCAAAAACGAAACAAATCGAACTCTTAGGGATAGGAAGATCAAGATAAAGTTGGCAGGAAGATCTACAAGAATTCGACATCACTAACTCTACTAATAAACCAAATCCTCAAGAGAATGCAATTTACCCAATTTGCAACTCATCATTTTCAATCATCAGAATTCCTACAATAATATTCCATAATCACGAGATTTCAAGCCAATAACCTAATTATTCAGATCCATTTAGTATCCACTAAATTCCATCGGCACGGTAGACTCCACAACTCACAATCCACATGTAGGATTCATTACGTACTCTAATCTTCTTAGTTTCATCAAAACTCTTACTAGAAACCACCAACAAAATATTTATCTCTAGGGAAACATGATCTCTAACAACCTCAAGTAAAAGGAGACTTACCATGAAAATCCTTTGATTCAATTTACTTCAAACTCATTATCCTAAATTTACAATGAACTTTATCGTCCTCGAAAGTCAAAATACAATCAAAGCAACAAACATAATTATTTAAGATCCAACTAGCCTCATCCAAGGTCTCACGACAAGGGCAAATCCACAATCCATTATCGGTTATAAAGATTCTTTATTACGCCATACCATCCTTAATTCGATCATTACTACGCTCGAAGCCTCAAATATAAATAGTCACATTAGCAAACTATGGTGGTTACTAATTCTCAAGATAAATGGGTTCACCATTCTAACTCTATAATCAATAACAACTGAGGACTCACTATCCAAAGCTTGCAACGAACATTTCTCAATCTCAAACTATGATTCCTTAAGAATAAAAGAGAATTACTAATTCCAAACCACAAATGACCAATCACTTGGCAATCAGACAACCATTCAAATCATCTAGTTCATCTAAAACTCAAAACATATCGGTCTTCGCTTATGAGATTATTCCTCGAATCTGGTCACAAATCTAAATTTCACAAGTAAGATTCCTTTTTTGAGCGTAACAATTTAAGACAACAATTTCCCAAACAACCTCCAAGGTAACTATTCCAATATCTTGCAACAACGAACTATTATCATGATCCACTCAATTCTCAAAATACCACTACAATACCAAACTCCAAATCTAAAACCACTAAGAGAGGATATATTATCACTATTAGGATTCATCCTAGAGCTTAAGTCCTATTTCCCATGATGAAATACAACATGAAATTTGCTCAATTCAAGGACACATATTCTAGCTAAAGAATCCCAAATTACATCACGCTTATTCTCTGAGCCTTACAAACGGAATATCCAATCCACTAGAGAAAAGATGAAGGAGCAACGAGATAGAAAAGGATACGGAATCTCAAGGAGAACACGAGAATAAATAAGGCACGAGATTACAAGAGAGGAGCGCTGAAAATAACGAGGTCAAGGAAGGGACAAAGCAGATAGTAGCGTTATGAAGATATCCAAGTAAGAAATAAGATACGAGCATGCGATTTCTTAAAGATCAATCTTGACAAAAACATTCAAGAATGGAAATGAAAAGGGATGATGGCACGAGTAAAGGTTTAAGGTTTAATCCACAAAATTTCTCCTTTCAGACTTAGGGTGATAGTAAAGCAACTTAATTATTCCTTTACAAAGGCCTCTTACAAGGGACCATCATACCACGTACAATTATCAAAGTAAGGTACACCTAGATTTGATAAATCGACTACATCTCAATTCATCCATCCGTTCACATAACACGGATTCCCAATTGCGGAATTGCAACACAAGCATAGTAACACTATCTTAACTCCAAAATTTGACACACTCTCAAAGGTTTCAGAATCGAAGGTCTGAAGGATACCAACTCTCACCACTAGGGGAGAACTTGAGTCTACACAATTTACCTAAAATCCCAAATTCATTCTAACCAACACTAACATCCCACAAAGTCAAAATTTTTTCCGACAAGTATAATATACCACAAACAAATGGGTATGGCATCCACAAAATGTTTCATGAGTAAGGTAAGGATACCAGTTGATAAGGAAGAGGGAAGTAACAAGAGTAATCTCCAAGGGGAGAAGACGTTAGATGATAAACAAGCACTTAGATATAAGGAAGAGAGCATGATACATTAAGGACGAGAGAATTCATAGATGAGGAAGAAATACACTTCAATTAGGCTTGTCATTCTTCATTCTTCGGGTAGAGGATACATCTTCTAGGTAACACATGATCCACCTCAAGACAGTAGATATAAACAATCATAACATCACTCAACACAATCAACAAACAAGTTAGCACCTAACAAATATCAAGTACACCAAAGACTACCACCTTAGGTCCTTAAGTCTACCCATCTCTCATTTATTATTTAAAGGTCAAGTAATTTAAGTTTAGGGTTCACGTGTGTGTGTCGAAAGCGATAAAGCTCTGATACCAACTGTGACAACTCTCGCAAATACAGAAATAAAACATACAAGCATGTGATTTAATTAGCGGAAATACGGTGTTTTTAAAACTTTTTACATGCAAATAGAAAATACGAGGAGTGTCAAATATTACAAACCAAATACAAAATACTACAAGAGACGTAGTCTCTCAAAATGTTAACAAAAGACAAAGTTATTTAGCAACTAGCTAAGAAACGTCTAGGGGTGAATCATCCAGGTCAACGCCCGCTAGCTCACACCCGAACCCAAAATACCAAGAAAAAAGCCATCCAATCAAGCAACCTGTTCATCCATGAAAAACATGAACGCCACAGTCAGTGGGGAGCAACTCTGGGTTCTCCCAGCCATATCACATTAAACGTAGATATAAGGAAATACAAAAGTAGAAGCATGCATATATAGATATACATGTGAAATACGATAAGAATAGGTAGGCAATTCAATATGTAAAGATATCGCTATATGAAGTACAATCCGTAACCATCATCCTATAGATAGACTCGGTGAAGACACTCTTAGGCAACCGAATACGCTCACTAGGGCTTGCATCTCACCGTTAGCGGTATAAGTTTGATAAGATTGAGACTCGACAAACAAACCATGCCAAGTCACCCAATGATCACGAATAATCAATCATGTAATCATCCATCCAGACATACCAATAAATTGACGACATCTCTCACGGTAAATGCCACGCACTAGCACCGTGTACATGGCAAGTATGATTAAAAGGCATCCACGGGATAAGAGATTTCCCTAAACGCATACACGATGCTACATTTCGTATATGAAGACTAATTTCCTCCTGGTAGCACGACGATATAAATATCCGGTTCTAGTCTAAATCTGGCCAGACTCTTGGAATAAACCATTTTCTGATTCGACATGCGATGACATTTCGCATCCAAGACTCGGTCAATCATAGACGCCGAGTACCCCAAATTCGGTTGACATTCACGAAAGAGGCGGAAAAGTGCACAAGCCTCATAACAAGCGGTACGCTACATGCAGTTGACACCACCTCGCAAGTACACAACATTTGACGGCCGGGTCGATCAAAGCAAAGCGTTCGCCTCCCAACAACGTCGTCACATGCCCACTAACACATGCAATTAAGCAGTAAGGATACACTCCCCGTTCCAACATTATAACCTTAAGAACATGGAGGTAGCCAAGGGAATGAGAGTACAAAGCACATAGGAAATTAGTGCTCAAACCGTAACATTTGTAAAAACCGACTCAAAGTGGGACATACCAAAAACCGTCACAAAACATGAGAATAGGTAATTATATAAATTTAACTATGATAAAAATGAATCAATACATGATACATAAGCATTAGAACAAGTTCATGAAGCATAATAAATAAGAAACATAGATCCCCTCTCCAAAACAACGTGTTTGGAAACCAACTAGAACAAGGGTCCACTTCAAACGGTCATAACTAGAGTTCTAGACATCAAAATGCAGAAACTCCAAGTGGAGGTGATAGCTTATCTTCTTACGGTTCCAACGGTTGGTCACAAGCCCACAACAAGCAAGTAACGAAGGAGATACGATCATTTTACCAAAAGGGGTCAGTGCAGGAAAACTGCAGTCGACCTTGGGAAACTGGCAGCAACCAACGCAACCAGCGCCAGGCAACGCTGCCAGCGTCCTACGACGCTGCCAGCGTCCAAGGAACGCTGCCCGCGTCCTGGTCTGGCAGGCACGAGTCACACGAATTTCATAATTTCACTAAGGCATAACACAAATATCATCTATCATCACAAATCATCAATTCTCATATCAATTATCAACTAACAACAACCATCATTAACAACACAAATCCTAAGATTACTAATCATATTCTAAATACGATTTCTAACATAGAAAACACATAAAAACACGTAAATGATATCGAGTAACCCTTCACCGTTACCTTTATGCGTCTTTAATCGATTTCTAAGTCTTCCTCCACTAGATAGAAATCCTTATCGGGTTCTTGAAGGTCTCCACCTAAACAAAGACGACAAAAGATGAATATAATTCACCTTTGAGAAAGACGGACAAAAGATGAAGATGAGACAGAAGGAATAAGACGAACCTTAGTGAATTTGAGCAAGAAATGAAGGAGTAGTGACGATTCTAAGATGGATCAAATATGGAGGCTAGGGATTTGAGTTTACTTAGTGAGGAAGAAGAAGAAGATTGAATGAGGGTGTTAGGATTGTGAGGGAGTATATGAAGGAGTAAGTGGAAAAATCTTGAGAAAAGCCCATAAACGTCTTAAGACGTAACTTACTCGGAATCTTGCGTAAAGTCCGAAAATGAACTCGGAAATTCTAAATTAGACACGGGAAATTTATTTCTAAACTAAAACTAAAATTCGCTGAAAAGTATCCGTATAATATTTTTACTATAAAAATAAGGTACATTTGCGGGTGTTACATTATTAGGTTGTCTAGGGTATGAATCCGGACGCATTTGGGCAGCCTCTCAACCCTATAAATACCCTATGCATCACACACAAATAAGATGTACAAAAAACCCTAGCCTCCAGACAACATTAGATTAGATTAGTTTTTCCTCTTTCTCTCATCTTTCTTAGTTTAGTTTAGTTTTAGTTTTCTCTAGTTTAGTTTAGTTCTAAGTTTTCTTCAATTGTATGGTTCTACTTGTATTTGGAACTCAAGTTTCCGGGTTTGCATTTCCTATTCAAGTTCTTATTCCATTTCGATCTTTGCTCATCCTTTCTGGTAATCTTTATTCTCGTGTTTACATTATAGTTTTATTTTCTTTTAGTGTTTCCTTTATCATGTTTACCATTCTTAGTTTTATAATCTTATTTGCTCTTTCATTGTTAATCATGCATAAGTAGTCGTTTTTCTAGGGTGTAGGGTAGCCATGTTAGGTTAATTAAAAGATGAAAATTGGATAAAGAAATTGTGCCTTTAAAACGTTGTGTCTATGCATGTTTGGATTGTAACGATGGTTAACGATTTCTGGCCAAAATCATTGACTAAAATGGAATTCTTTTCCAAGGTAGAAATACGTGAATTGAATAGACAAAGCATGACATAGTAGATTAAGACCTAGTAAATTGCCTAAAAGCCTGCTAGACCATCTGATCTATGATTGTAATGAACACATCATTCTTACGAACTCACAATGAATTATTTGCATGTTCTAAATCCAATTTCATCAATACGTTAATCTACATGTGTGAACCTACTTCCCTAGATCCTTTTCTTTATTGCATTGTTATCATTTTTATTATAGCATTTAGTAATTAGTGACAAACATTTGCCAATCGTACAAGATAGAGCGCTAACCATAACTATTCACAAGTATCTCCCGTCTCCCCGAGATCGACCCCTTACTTCCCTAATTACATTAATTTGTTGTTAGCCTAGTCTGGGTTATTTATCTTTGATTAGGGTATGCGACAACCCTGTCAAATTTTGGCGCAGTTGCCGGGGAGCACGGTTTTGTTTATTTATGATTAGTAGAGTTTTACCTTGTCTTTTTCTTTTTTTTCTCTTTTCTTTTGTCTCGAGGAACACTTGATCCTTGAGATTTTTCTCACCTTTTCCTTTTAGTATAGTGATTCAGGTAATAGGAATATTTTCTTTCAAAGGTATTGCTTTATTTTCTCTCAATGACTATCTATTTCCAACCTCCACAATGCGAGAATGAACCTTTCCATGAATACCTCGACCGATTTTATAGCTATTATAACCATATTATCTCTCTTGGGTATACCCTTGATGAGACCTATATGAGACATGTCGTGCTTCATGGAATGCTCATTGAGTGTCGTAGCCTGGCTATGCAATTGAGTGGTGGAAGTCTTTATCAGAAGAGAGGAGAGGAACTTTGGATTTTCTTGAACTTTATGGCATCCCAATCTAGGGAAGAAACGCACCGGCGGTTGAGAATCCAAGAGCAACTCAATGAAATCATGGCTCAAGTTCAAATGCTCAAAGGGAAAAGGAAGAACCCACGTTTAAAAGATGTAAGCCAATCAATTTTCCTTATGCTTTTTCAGCCCCCCCATGTGAGTCTAATTCTCCCCAATCATATGAATTAATAGATGACGATGATGATGGTCCAACCTTTTCTATTGAAAGTCACTCTAGTGTCGTTCCATTTGACAATTTTGAGACCCCCATTATTGATATTGACCATATGGTAGTCGAGACTTTAGACAAGGATGTTGTTAAGCCCATTTGTGACTCCAATGGAGAGTCGTCGATCGAGTCATCAGATTTCTTTGAAATTCCCTTCGCTATGAATATTCCAGATTTATTTGAAAATGATATTGGGTTTTGTGAACCTAGCCTTGAAATTAAGTGGGATCAACCACCCATTTTTGATTCCCACTCCTTTGTTTCACCCTACCCCCAATTAGAGTCCACTAATGATATTTTAGGAACTAATTGTTTGTTCCATGATCTTAAACATTTCACTCCATCTCTCACTGACCAGTGGAGCAGTTCAGTGGTCATCTATGAAGTTTGTCATGCGCACAATGATAAGATATATCAATTCTTACCTTCAATATTTCATCCCTATATCTTGTCAATTGCTTACATATGTTTTTGTATAGCTCATGCGCAGGTATATGATCGACTTCTAAGGGCATTGACATGCTTTTTAAGGCACAAAGAATGATTTTCATTAATAAAGAGTCTAGCAAGACATTTAAATAAAGCTTCGCGGGAGGCAACCCGTGTTTTATTATATTTTTGTTATGAAATAAATTATTTTTGTTGGACAATTTAATAATGTTAATTTTTAAATAATTCATTTGGTTTTGGTTCTAATAGCTTTGACAATAAGACAATAATTTTATCTAGTATTGTAGTAGCTTGTTCATCATAGGTACTTTGGTGCTTAGGTTGTACTTTGCCCCCGTTTTCAAGCTAGCTTGGGGGAGCTGCTGCACGGTTGTATGTTTTCCTTTCTTTCTTTACCATTTTGTTGAGTTGTCCCCCATTCCTTTGTTGGTTATGTTGTCCTTCTTTGTGTTTTCTGCGCTTAAACCCGTTTCGCACATTGAGGACATTGTGTTATTCTAGCTTGGGGGAGGGATTTAGTTTGTGTCGTTGTTTATTTAGTCTAGTTGTTTATTGAATTTGAAAAATCCAAAAAAATCAAAAAATTAAAAAAAATTTAATAAAAGTTGTGTGTTTTGTCCACCCAATTGTGTTGTGCATAATGTCATTCCTCAATGCATTTCCCTTATTGTAGCTTTTTAGCCAATGTTTCACGCTTTTGACGGGATTTTGCATACATGGGGATGTCTTGTACACAGTGGGTGAGGGATTGATTTTAGACTTATTAGGCTTGATCTTGACTTTGGCAAACTACATATACGGTAAGGTAGAGCCTCCAGTGATCGGTACATCTATACCCGATCCCAATTAGGTGTGTGTAGTTTCTCCTTATGATTTGCATCACATCAAAAACGCACAAGTATAGTTTTCATTCCATTTCTAGTGAGCATTACATTCATGATTTAAAAAGCATTTGAAGCCATTCACTTTGAATCCATTGCCTAAATTTAGCCCCTTTTCACATTCACTACAAAATAAAGTTCGTTTTGCGACGGATTATTCCGTCGCTAGATAGGGAATTTCCGTCGCTAAAGACTCATTTGCGACGGATTTGCGACGGATAGTGTCCGTCGCTTATTTTCGTCGCAAACAGTTGTAATTGCGACGGATTACATTTTTGCGACGGATAGTCAATATTTGCGACGGAAAGTCCGTCGCAACGGTTGACTGATTGTTTGACTGGACTGCCACCTGTACAGCCAAGTCAAACATAAAGTCAACAGTTGCGACGGAAATTCCGTCGCAAAGGTTGACTTTATGTTTGACTTCGTCGTAAGTCAGTCAATTTTTGCGACGGAATTTCCGTCGCAAAGGTTGACTTTATGTTTGACTTGGTTGTAAGTCAGTCAATTTTTGCGACGAAAATTCCGTCGCAATAATGCCTGTATTTTCCAGCACCAGGCTATTTCCTGCATCCCCTCTATACACGTTAAAACGACAAAAAACCTGCAAATTACAGAAGTTTTCCAGCAGTTACGCGTCCAACAAAGTTACTAATGTAACACAAAACCGAACAAAGTTTTGATTTTATATCATAAAAGTAATTAAAGTCTTACAAATAAAAGGTTCAAAGTACCAAATAGTTAACTTTTACTCAAGTCAGTGGAGTGATTGGAGGGAAAGGAGGGAAAGGGGTGAATGGGTTGGACCTAGCATTATCACCGCCATCATCATCAAAGTCGTCTCGACCCTGGTTAGGAACTCCAGTTCTGCAGTTTTGAGTAGAATTTCTTGCAACCTGACTCAAGTACTCTTCTATAGCTGCAATCCTTCGAGCCTGCTCGTCGCGCTCTTGTCTAAGTGCAGCATTCTCCTTTGACAGCTTAGTAGCGAAACTTGGGTTGCCCTGAGTCAGGTTTGAGGTAGCAACAGAGTGTCTATGATGGTCCAACAAATAATTTGCCGCTGGTCCCAATCCGTAGCATCTTCCTTTCTCGTCAAATCCAGTCTTGTCATAATAGATCTCATTATCGTCGATGTTTTCGACTCCTTGACTTTGAAGCTCAGACTTCTTTGACATTATCTTATTCTGCATCACAAACAAGTTCAGAATTAGTAATTGTCATTTAAATTAAGTAGTTAATGTAATTAAATATATAAATGACAAATTAAACATAAATCACTTAACAAAAAAATGCATAACTTACATAGAGTTCAGCTGGTTTTTTGATAACCATCCACGGAACGGGTGCTTCTTTGTCTTCTCTAAGACTTGCACCGCATTTGGGATACCAGTTGAAGATTTATCGACCTACAATTTAAATACTTGTTAGTATAACATATATATAAGTATTAAATTATACTTCCTCCATTCTCATATGATGTACCCATTTTGTGAATATATGTGAGGTATATTTTAATAAAATGGGAACATCATAAGAGAATGGAGGAAGTAATTAGATAAATAAATAAAAAATGAAAGAAGATTTAGATTTACCATTTCGTCCATGATTCTCAAGGTGTTTTTTCTACCCATAATGTGAGTAGGCAACGCCTTTCCCTTCTCTTCACATCCCGATCTACGATTAGCCGCGCCTGATTGAGATCTCGCAACGAAACCAGGATCTTCGACAGGCCTACTCTTAAGCTTTCTAAACAAGTCCAAAGGAATCCAACTCGGCCTGTGCTCCTCGTCTTTCTGCGAGGCTCGGTAGATCATATGACGTAAACGGGTCTTCATGGCGTATTCCCAAGATTTCCTTACCATATCTGTATGGCGAGGATCGAAAGAAACCCTTTGCTGTCATGATTAAAAACATAAAGTTAGGAAAATATTAAGTGAATAAATAAAAAAATAAATTATCAATAACAAAGATAATTTGAGAAAAACAAATTAAAATAGATATAATTATAATATTTTAAATAATTATACCTCAAACCAGTTCCACCAAGACGACCGCAAAGTATTTGACGCCTCTTTCCAATTTGGCGCATGCTCCTTGTACTCGCAGATTATGGTCTCCGAGATCAGTTTAACCACATCTGCGTCACTGAACCTGAAATTAATGATCATAGTTAAATACATTATATATAAATATTATGATTTTTGAATAATCATAATTATAATTAAACAATTAATTAAAGTAAAAGTGAACTAGTCTTACCATACACCTGTTTCCTCATCCGGATCGAGGCGGACTCTGCGAGTAGTAGTATCCACCTGTGTCGGTGGCACGTTCCTGTCATTCACTTGTTCATTCTCATCCTCATGCGTTCTGTTTCCTACATTACTACAACTACCTCTTCTTCGTCCTCCGCCTGCCATATAGAGAAAAACTAAACTATTCAAAGTTGTGATGAATTAACAAACATGTATGTACAATTAAATGACAAGAAACTATATATTGGTATTAATGAATAATAAAAACAACTGTCAACAGCTCAAATAAAATTGTTTTACATATGCCCACACATTTAGAAAAAGTAGTTTCAACTAATATAAGAATTAGAAATAATCTTATTCATCATCACTACTTAAATATTGGTTTTCGGAAATGTTGTATTTAAAAAGGGAGTCTATAAAATCTTCTTCTTCCTCTTTATCTTCCTCTTTATCTTCCTCTTTATCTTCCTCTTTATCTTCTGCTCCGTCTTCCTTCCGCTTCTGCTCATCCTCCTTCTCCTCCTCTTCTACCTTCTCCTCATTATTGTCCTCTACTTGAGCTTCTTCTTCCTCCTCCTCTATAATTTCATTATCATCTGGCACTTCAATTATTGATAGTAGTGTCTCACTACTAATAACATCTTCTTGAAACGCAGATTCGACAATAGGTGCATCAACATGCGATCTGGCTTTAGTTTTGAATACTGCTGACCACTTATCTTTATCTCTTTTGATATTTGGATATGAAGTATAATAAACTTGTTCAACTTGATAAGCCAACACAAATGGATCATATTTCGGAAATTTTCTGCTTCGATTAACATCCACAAGTTTATAATCCTTATGTATTTGCATTCCTTTTTCAGAATTATCTATCCAATCACATTTGAATAAAATAACTAATATACTAATAGCAACAATACACTACAAGAAAACAACATTCAGGCGACTGATATTGGCGACTAATTTCAGTCGCTAAAATGAATTTGGCGACTGATTTCAGTCGCCAAGACCCAGTCGCAGTCATTAGTCGCCAAAAAAAATTCAGGCGACTACTTTCAGTCGCCAAATTTGGCGACTGAAAAAAGCGTCGCCTACTTGGTGAAATGGCGATTGAAAGCAGTCGCCCAAATTGGCGAGTGAATACATTGGTAGTCGCCAATTTGGCGACTGAAATCTGTCGCCATCAGTCGCAATTTTGGCGACTACCAAGGTTTTCAGTCGCCAAATTGGCGATTGATTTCGGTCGCCATTCAGTCGCCAAAAGGCCTTATAATTTGCAAAAATACAGGGGTTTTGGCGACTGAAAGTAGTCGCCAAATGAACATTTCAGTCGCCAAAAAACCTGTGATATTGCAAGAAAATTTCTGTTTTCATCGTGCCATTTCGTTACCATACCATACCTGCAAGTATACAAGAAAACAACCATAATTTCACACATTTACAACAACACGATGTGAAACCAACATCCTCATATAGATAAAGAAAATTGTTTCAAGTTTACAAATCTTCTACAATGTTAACAAACCGAGTTTAAACAAGCACAAGTCACAAGTTTCTAAACTAATATCAGAAGCCAAGGGTGATATGGGGTTCGGTTTGCATACCACCACCTCCATTGCCTTCATCATAGTCTCGCCGAAAGGGAGGCGGACCTTGGTTGCAGTTTTCGAACCTACTTTCCCAAGCCTTGAATTTTTCTTTCATTATCCTTAATTCTTCATCCCTTTCCGCGTTTTTTCTTTTTTCCTCGTCAAGTGCGGCTTGGAGTCTTCCCACAACTGTCGGCTCGTAGGTTTGTTTTGAGGTGGACGACATTCTTCCCCTTGGAGTTTCGTAAAATACGTTCTTTGCCGACCCAATCCCGTAGACATTCCCCTTCTTGAAACCCTTTACCAAGTCGAACCAAATCTCGTTATCGGACTTCTCGGGTTGCCTAAGTTTCTCGGCGGAAAATGCTTCCTACAAAATATAAACATTGTTATTAAAAATAGCTACAAAATTAGTTAAACATTCAAAAAATTGAACTTATTGTAAAAATACAAAAATGCTTGAAACTTACATATAATTCCTTATCTTTTGGTTTGATCCAATATCTTCTATTGTCTTCGAGTCGGGAATGGGTGTCAAGGAAGAGCTCCGGAGCTGTGGGCGTGTTAGCTTTTTTCTTCTTACCCTTCTAAAAGAAGAAATTAAAGACTTGTATAAGAAAATTTTAATAATAAAAAGAATTTAAGTTATAATTTTCAAATGGAGGAAAAAGTGGAAATTATAACTTACACCCAAAACTAGGTCCAGGAAAGATCGAGATCCTGCGTGATGTGACGGCTCAGCCGCTCCATCTTTCTTTCCTCCTTTTTTATTTTTGGATGCTTGGGCCGGCCTAGCCTGAAACTCCGGAGTTTCACGATATTTAAGCATATCCTCATATGCACCACCTACAAGTTAAATAAGTATTATAAAATATGATAAAATGTGTTAAATTATAACTATATACAAATAACAAAAACAATTAAATACCTCTCATATGCTCCGGCTCCTTCTTCCTCTTGACAACCTTATACATGTTGTCCCTTAACCGTCTAGTGCACGTCTCATTGTACCTTTGACGTACAATATACTCTATTCCGGCCGGCCAGTCAAATGTTTTCTACAATTTAAAAGGTAAGTATTAGTAAAATAAATGGATAATGGAAAACTATAATAATATAAGAAAATATAAACAAAAATAATATACCCTAAAATTATTGAACCATTCCTCTTTTGTGCAGAGGTAGCCTTTGTCCAACAAGTAGGAGCAACCCCCGTCATCTTCATCTTTGTACTCTGAGTACAACCGCGTACAACCTTTTGAGACGAAAACCTGAAAAATAAATTATGGAATAGTATGCATTTATGTTAAATAATGTAATATAATTATAAAATAATAAATTAAAGACATTGGTCGTTGTCTTACCAAAAACCCGCGGGATCAAGTATCATCTTCCCTTCCGGGGTGAACTGGATCTCCGATGTCTGATCCGAGGACTCATCATCATTGGTCGATTCCTCGACCACTACCGGACTCTGCTCATCAACAATCTCCATCTCCTCCTCGTCGACTGAAGAAGTACTACGGCGTCTGTTTGAACCGCCGCCACGTTGTCTACCTCGACCTCCTGCCATCTACAATTACACAAATATTCAAATTATTAGAAACGGTTAATAACATAAAAATAAAACATAAACATAAACTGTTAATAACATAAAAAAAAACATCAAATAACATAAAAAACATAATTAAAATATATATAAATATATCTTTACCCAATCAATCATTATCATCATCAAATTCGTCATCATCATCATCACCATTTGATTCATTATCATTATCACTATCACCACCACCATCACCGTCAACTTGACCATCACCATCCTCGTTTTCTAAATCCTCACCCTCTTCATTTCCATTCTCATAAATGTCCTCATCAGGTGGAGACAACATAAACCCGCTAGATACTATTTCTTCTTGAAAAACAGTTGTATCTACTTGTGAGCGTGCTTTTGTCTTAAAGATTGCACACCACTGCTTTTGATTTCGATCATTCTTCGTGCTTGGATAAGAAGCGAAATATACTTGATTGGCGTGATGTGCGAGTATAAATGGATCATACTTTGAGTATGTCCGGGTATGATTCACTTCGACGATTTTATAACGTTCATGAACTTTCATACCGGCCACAGAGTTATCCTTCCATTCACACTTAAATAAGACAGTATTAGAAGAACGCTCACGCCCATTATAGCTCAACTCAAATATATCCTCAACTATACCATAGTATTCGTTGTCATCAAGAGAAGAAATAGTAACACCATAATTGCACCTAGCCTTATTCTTACCGTAGTTGAATGTATGGAAATTACATCCGTTGACCGAGTAACGATTCCACGTTTTCACCTCTCGTGAAGGACCAAAGGCCAAAGTCCTTATCAAATCATCTTGGATATTTAACTCAATTACATGGTTCCGAAACCATGCTGCAAATTGATCCTCATGGTTACTCCAAACATCATCTCTATTCACATTAGGATGGGCTTTAATGAAATCATTCACAAACTCCGTTTCATATGATTCCAAAATCTCACAATTAGAAAGAACGTAAAGGTGAGCACGATCATATTCTTT
>JAIUZE010012417.1:0-27652 GCA_022085475.1 Heliosperma pusillum | reverse complement strand
CCTTAAAACGGTAGATACAAACAAACATAACATCACTCAACACAATCAACAAACAAGTTAAAACCTAACAAACATCAGGTACACCAAAGACTACCACCTTAGGTCCTTAAGTCTACCCATCTCTCATTTATTATTTCAAGGTCAAGTAGTTTAAGTTTAGGGTTCACGCGTGTGCGTCGGGAGCGATAAAGCTCTGATACCAACTGTGACAACCCTCGCAAATGCGGAAAGATAAAACATACAAGCATGTGAATTATATAGCGGAAATATGAAGGTTTTAAAACTTTTATACATGCAAGAAAGAAAGTACGAGGAGTGTCAAATATTACAAATCAAAGTACGAGATATACTACAACAAGAGACGAAGTCTCTCCAAATGTTAACAAAGTAAAAGTGTTTAGCAAACAAGCTAAAATCGTCTAGAGGTGTTTCATCCAGGGACTACGCCCGCTAGCTCACACCCGAACCCAAAATATCATAGCAAAAAGCCATCGAAATCAAGCAACCTGTTCATCCATGAAAAACATGAACACCACAGTCAGTGGGGAGTAACTCCGGGTTCTCCCAGCCATATCACATTAAACGTACATAAAAGGAAATACAATAGTAGAAGCATGCATATATAGATATACATGTGAAATACGATAAGGATAGATAGGCAATTCAATATGTAAGAATATCGATACCTGAAGTACAAAACCGTAACCATCATATTATAGAAAGACTCGGGGAAAACACCCTTAGGCAACTATATACTCACTAGGGCTTACATCTCACCGTTAGCGGCATATACTTGATAAGATAGAGACTCGACATATAAACCACGCCAATCATCTATTTCATGCAAGAGTCCAACTCAACGTTCACATATAACTCAACTTACAAACAACCGTCAAATCATACACATATACAACATATTCTCTCACGGTTAATGGCACGCACTAGCATCATGTACAATAGCAAGACAAGCCAATGGAAGCTCACGGAATAAGACATTTTCCGGAACCGTATACGATAAGACGTTTCGTATACTCATGACCTAGACAAACAAGTTCACGGGATAAGACGTTTCCCGGAATCATGTACGATAAGACGTTTCGTACACACAAGACTCTAATCCTCTCGGTAGGACGACGATAATAATACGGTCCTAGTCTAAACCTGGCCAGACTCTCGGGATAAGACATTTCCCGATTCGACATGTGGTAAGACGTTCCACATCCAAGACTCGGTCAATCATAGATGCCGAGTACCCCAAATTCGGTCAACCTTCACGAAAGAGGCGGAAAGAGATCTATAGTCAAAAGTCAAGCTAGTACGCTACATGCAATGACACCACCTCGCAAAGATACAACATTTGACGGCCGGGTCGATCAACGCATTGCGTTCACCTCCTAACAACGTCGTCATATCCCCACTAAAACATGCATACAAGCATCAAGGATACACCCCATCGCTTCGACATTCCAGTCTAACGAGTATAAGGGTGTAGCCGGGAAATGAGAGTACAAAGCACATAGGAAATTTGTGCTCAAACCGTAACATGTGTAAAAACCGACTCAAGTGGGACATACCAAAAACCGTCACAAAAAATGAGAATAGGGAAATATATAAACTTAAATATGATAAAAATGAATCAATACATGATACATAGGCATTAGAACAAGTTTATGAAGCATAATGAATAAAAACATAGATCACCTCTCCAAAACAACTTTGTTTGGAAACCAACTAAAACAAGGGTCCACTTCAAACGGTCATAAATAGAGTTCTAGACATGAAAATGCAGAAATTCCAAATGGAGGTGATAGCTTATTCTCTTACGGTTCCAACGGGATGTCACACACCCACAACAAGCCAGTAACGAAGGAGATATGATCATTTTACAAAAAGGGGTCACTGCAGGAAAACTGCAGTTGGCAGCGAGTAACGCAGCCTGCGTCACCCACGACGCAGCTTGCGTCCCACGACGCAGCCAGCGTCCTACACGGGATTCAGGCACAATCAAATCCCAACAAGTTATCAACCAAAAATCCTCATTTATCATCACAAACCATCAATTCTCATATCAATTAATAACTAACAACAACCAACAACAACAACACAAGTCCTAAGCATACTAACCATAATCTAAATACGATTACAAGCCTAGAAAACACATAAAACACGTAAATGATATCGAGTAACCATTCACCGTTACCTTTTCGCGTCTTTAATCGATTTCTAAACCTTCCTAGTCTCCACCTACATACAATTAGATAATAAAAGATGAATATCATTCACCTTGAGAAAGACGGATAATTTAAAAAGCGAGAAAGACGGTAATTTTATTACCAATACAGATAGAGGAAGCTAAGAGGGGAAGAATAAGACGAACTTACGTGAATTTGAGCAAGAAACGAAGGAGTAGCGACGAATCTAAGACGGATCAAAAATGGAGGCAAGGTTTTGGTTTTCTTAAGGAAGAAGGAAATTTGAGTTGGGTGAATGAAAAATAGGTTAAAGGGAGGTAGTATGAAGGAGTATATGTAGGGTGAGTAAGTGGAAAAGTCAAGAAAAAGTCAAAGTCGCCTTAAGACGGGATTCACATGGAATCTCGCGGAAATTCCAAATACGAACTCGGAAATTCTAAATTCGACTCGGAAAATTAAATTTACGATTAAAACTAAATTTCACTGAAAAGTATCCGTAAAATATTTTTACTAGAAAAATAGGGTACAATTGCTGGTGTTACAACCTCTCTTTGAAACCATAGCATCAAGGAAAAACAGTATTCACTTTATAGAATCCTCCAAACTCAGTCACGAAGACCAATATATATTCGAAACACATATTAACGATACTCTATAACATAAAACGATAACACTCTCTCCACATATATTAGAGACGGGACAATTAAGTACATAACTTAACACAACCATACATTGACAAAACAATTTCACAATTTACCCACTGTGACGAAGCCACTCGGTCGAATATAAGACACTCGGTCGAGTACACTCTGTACTCGGCCGAGTACGAGACACTCTGTCGAGTACATATTGTACTCGACCGAATACACGTCCATGTAACCATGGAGACACAAAAAATTTAAGACACTCGGTCGTGTACCCTGCACTCTGTCGAGTACATATTGTACTCGACCGAATACACGTCCATGTAACCATGCAGACACAAAAATTTTAAGACACTCGGTCGTGTACCCTGCACTCTGTCGAGTACCCAATGCACTCGGTCGAGTGCGACGGATTTCTCATCACTGACCAGTTTTCGTAAAATGGACATATCTCCCTCACTTCTAAGTCGATTTCGGCTCATGACCTACCGTTAGAGCCGTAACAAGACAAGCTATAACCTCCACTTGGAGTTACATCATTATCATTTCTAGAATTCAAGTTACAACATTTTAAAGACAGACGTTCCAAAATCGAACTTCATATAACTCAAATTTTTATTACCAAACAAATTTACGACTCATCAACATAAATTGTACCACACAAAAGACCATAACTCACCACCATTTACATGTTCTATCATCTCAACATATCAATGCGTATCGACTCAAAACCATACTCTCTTTATGCCAATTATTTCACGTAACATTCTCATGCTTATAATTACATTCGTTCACCTAATAACATTCATACATGCATATTACATCTCATATATGCTTCACATATCGTTACACAATTCATACGCATCATGTTTATCAATATGAACACATCTTTCATGTCTATAATCACCCCGTTCACACTTCTTTCATTCCATGAATGCCTAACATACAACATAGTATCGTACTCAATATCTCATCTCCACCCCACACAATTCTCAACAATTAACATAATAATCACATGTAACTCATATATTCAACATTTGATATCATTTTCTCATACTTGAACACAAATATTCACTTCATATTCCTTCATACATACCACATAATCTCATGTAACACATACATATAACATGCTTGTTAACCATAACATATTTTCATGCCAAAATCATCACCATTCATACATATTTGATTTCATATATGCTCAATATCATATTTCATGCCAAAATTCAACATTATTTAACACATTACATTTCGTTCATGCTCATCATCATGCCATCATATTTCATGTACATCATATAATTATGCCACATCTTATGTGGTTCACATCTCATTACACCATTCATATCATTCTCATGTTATACACACATGATCCAATTCAACACTCTACCCCATTCTGCATCCATCTCCATTTCACATATTCTCAACATGCAACATATTAACAACATCAAAGACACATAACGCCCCGACACTTCCCATAGTGACCAAGTAAGAGTTATAGGGGCAAGAGTGCGATTCCGGGAGGTCTCCCGAATCTTTGCGGTAGCTCCCTATGACTCCTACCCTGGTTCATTTTATTAGACGCACATAATTCATTGGGTTCATTGGTTTTAGGTTACAAAATCGATCGCTCTGATACCACTTTGTAAGACCCCCATATACCAAGGTGCCTTACAGGACCCCTTTAGCACATGGGAGTGCTACTTTTTCGGTTGCCCGAGGTAGTAAGCATCACAACAAGCAATAAAGAAACAACATTTATTAGATAGATGTTTAAAGGTGATAACATAATCAAATCAGATGGCATACCATCTGACCAAATACCAGATCCACAATAATATTAAGATGCCAAAACTAAAAACAATGTTTAATAATACTACGAGTTCAGGACTCCAACTGACACGCCAAACTGACACACGGAAGCTAGACTTGCACTGATCCCATCCTCGATCCCACGCAACGCTAATGATTACATGCGATCACATGCTCACGATCTCCCAATGGATCACAACAATTTTGTAAAACAGTAGAAGAGTCAATATATGCTTACACTGACCAACGTACAAGATAAACAAAAGGGACAAGAGAAACCAGAGGCTCAACGCAGCGGTCACCTCAGTAGACTCAGGGTTACCAGCCTGCTCTACAAAACCACCAATTAACCCTCCACCGCAGCCTCAGGCGTCGAACTTCCATCTCGCCATAACAAGATAACCCGGAACATAAATGTGCACGTCCCCCACGTAGCAGGATAACTACGGGGGCGAACTCGGGGTGTGATCTGTCTCCCAACGGAATCACCAATCAGTAATCATAGTAACATCAACCACAACTCCCCAATATCCAACATCGTCACAACAGTGACCAACCACACCATCGCATATCATGTATCACAAATAATAAATCAACAATCTCATGTCATCAATTAGCATAAACAAATACTGAGTAGAAAACCCTACCTTTTAGCAAATTCCGCTACCTAGTCAAGCAGTCAAAAGTACTCCACTAAGAATTCCCTCCCTATACAATTAAAATAACATAATCAACAACAATTCCCCCTTCCCCATATCAATTAGGGAAAATAAACATCACATACACAATGGAAATCAATTGCAAACAAGAATACTTACTCCGATGATCGACCAACGAGACAAAAGCTTAGATCTGGCACGAGATGATGAAAGTTTCTTGAGGAGTTTTGAGAGAGAGTTCAATGTTTAGGGTTTGTAATTAAGAAACGTAAAAGTAAATTATGAAATTTAACTCCTCCTTAGTATCCTTTAATCACTCGTCTAATAATCCCTAATCTCCGTCGTACTCGGTCGAGTACAACATGTACTCGGTCGAGTACGACTTAATCGGTCAAGTGCCAATGTCAATCGGCCGAGTACTCAAGATCAGAATATCACAAATGTGACAACCCTCGCGAATGCGGAAATAAAACATATAAGCATGTGATTTATATAGCGGAAAATACGGTGTTTTTAAAACTTTTTACATGCTAAGATAAAGTACGAGGAATGTCAAATAATTACAAACCAAAGTAGAATATACTACAAAGAGACGGAGTCTCTCAAAATATTATCAAGAATTAAAGTTATTAGCAAGTTAGCTAAACAACGTCTAGAAGTGATTCATCCAGGCCAACGTCCGCTAGCTCACACCCGAACCCAAAATACCACAAGCAAAAAAGCCATCCAATCAAGCAACCTGTTAATCCATGAAAAACATGAACGCCACAGTCAGTGGGGAGTAACTCCGGGTTCTCCCAGCCATATCACAATAAACGTACATAAACGGAAATACAAAAGTAGAAGCATGCATATATAAATATACATGTGAAGTACGAGAAGGATAAATAGGCAACTCAATATATAAAGATAAGAGCATATGAAGTACAAATCCGTAACCATCATATTATAGAAAGACTCGGGGATGACACTCTTAGGCAACCATACACTCTCACTAGAGCTTGCATCTCACCGTTAGCGGCATAAGTTTGATAAGATTGAGACTCGGCAAACAAACCATGCCAAGTCATCCAACGATTACAAGTAATCAATCATATAATCATCCATCCCAAATGTACGAATACGTTGACAACATCTGTCACGGTAAATGACACGCACTAGCACCGTGTACATGGCAAGTATGATTAAAATCGCATCCACGGGATGACATTTCCCTTAACGCATACACGATTCAATACATTTCGTATATGTAGACTAATTTCCTCCCGGTAGGACGACGATCATAATACGGTCCTAGTCTAAACCTAGCCAGACTCTCGGAATAGACATTTTCCGATTCGACATGCGATGACATTTCGCATCCAAGACTCGGTCATACATGGAAGCCGAGTACCCCAAATTCGGTAGACCTTCACGAAAGAGGCGGAAAAGAGCACAAGCATCATAACAAGCGGTACGCTACATGCAATGACACCACCTCGCAAGTATACAACATTTGACGGCCGGGTCGATCAACGTAAAGCGTTCGCCTCCCAACAACGTCGTCATATGCCCACTAACACATGCAATTAAGCAGTAAGGATACACTCCTTATTCCGACATTCCAGCCTTACGAACGTGGAGGTAGCCAAGGGAATGAGAGTACAAAGCACATAACAAATAGTGCTCAAACCAATAACATGTGTAAAACCGACTCAAAGTGGGACATATCAAAAACCGTAAATTTATACGATAAACCAATAACATGTGTAAAACCGACTCAATAGTGCTCAAACCAATAACATGTGTAAAAACAATAACAAGCGAAGGGAATATCATATATTCGAAACATTAATGTTTAAAGTCATTTCGTAAATTTATACGATAAACGAACCACCGGAAATATTATAAATGAAAAATATAAGTAAGAAATACAAATGGAAAGTTAGCGTGTGCCCGCCGGTCAAGGGGACCGGCTGCCGGCTACCCGGCTGGCACCCATAGTAACAATTGAAAACCAACCAAAATGCTGCGTGTCCCAGCCGGTCAAAGGAACCGGCTGCCGGCTACCCGGCTGGGACCAATATTACTTGAGAAAATGAAGGAAAACACAGGGGTGTCTCAGCCGGTCGGCTGACCGGCTGCCGGTTGGCCGGCTGAGACCAATATAGTTCCAAACTTTTACGTAATACTAATTATTATCCAGCCACTCCCCAGTTGCCGGTCAGCCGGCTGGGGTCCATTATGCACGAAAATCACAATTTCACTAAAGTTCAACATACAACAATCATCATCTAACATCACAAATCATTAATTCTCATTATCAATTATCAACCAACAACAACTATCATCAACAACACAATTCTTATGATTACTAATTCTATTCTAAATACGATTACTAACATAGAAAACACATTAAAACACGTAATGATATCGAGTAACCCTTCACCGTTACCTTTACGCGTCTTCAAGCGATTTCTAAGTCTTCCTCCACTAGATAGAAATCCTTATCGGGTTCTTGAAGGTCTCCACCTAAACAAAGACGACAAAAGATGAATATAATTCACCTTTGAGAAAGACGGATAAATTGAAAAGTGAGAAAGACAGTAATATTATTACCACTAAAGGTAGAGGACGATGACAGCGGAAGATGAAAATTAGCGAATTTGAGCAAGTAACGAAGGAGTAGTGTCGATTATGAGTTTGAGCAAGTATGGAGCTTAGGTTTTGGGTGGTTACTTGATGAGGAAGAAGGAGTGAGTTGTGAGGGAGTTTAGGGTTTGAGGGAATGTAAGGGAGTAAGTGGAAAAATTATGGGAAAAAGCCCATAAGCGCCTTAAGACGTAACTTACTCGGAATCTCGCGTAAAGTCCGAAAACGAACTCATAAATTCTAAAATAGATACGGGAAATTTAATTCTAGACTAAAACTAAAATTCGCTGAAAAATATCCGTAAAATATTTTAAAATACAAATAGGGTACATTTGCGGGTGTTACAACAAAAATCACGAGCCAAATTTCCTCGGTCGTGTAGCATACACTTGGCCAAGTACACCATGTACTCGGTCGAGTAAGCCATACTCGGTCGAGCCCCCAATACACATAAAAACGGAGTATTACAGTCTTACCTCCTTAAGAACTAACTTCGTCCTCGAAGTTCACAACTCATACTCCTACGACACAAACACCCCTACCAACTACCAACACAAGACTCAACACAACAACACATATGCTAAACATATGTCACAACAGCACATAATAGCACATATGCTACACATATGTTACAACAGTACATAACAACACATATGCTAAGTATATGTCACAACAATACATATGCTAATCACGAACCAACAACAACGCAACACGAGACACTGACGTAAGGACTCTATTAATCACGTATCAACTCAGAATAACAAACACCAACCAACTTCAAGTCTCCATCAACTACACTAAGACCAATAATAAAACATAAGCCTTACTAAAATAATACGAGCTATTACAATCACGACATACTTTTTTAGTCGATCGACTAAACCATTTGGTCAATCGACTAAAGCTAGTAATCAGAAGGTTATTTTGTGGTTTTGGCCCATTAGTTACTAAATTAGTCTAACTTATGTATTTAGTATTGAATCCTTGTAAGACATAATAATTAGGTTATCTCTTTTACACTGAACAACTAGTTTACGTTTCTTTGACCAAATTTGGATTTGAAATTAGCAATCATTCTTCAATTTTCCTTTGGTATTGAATCTTGTTTTTTTAATCTTAATTCCCTCTTCTTTAGTTCTTTCTTTGTTATTTGTTCTTGTTCATTAATCTCTTTATTTGTTAATTGTAGTTCATCTTCTTCTATCATGTTTAATTCAATTATTATTGTTATAGTTTATTTTATTTGATCTATTATGAGTAGCTAATTTATTTTATGCTAGATTTTAGAGGAACCGTGGTTATGTGACGGTATATTCTTAGATTATTAGTTGAATCATAATTATTGGTTTTTGTTGTTAGTCTTTGAATTAATTGTCAGTAAATTGGTTATATGCATGTGCCGGTATACTAGTCTGTTAAAACTTAACCTAGGTCGTAGGATATGGAAAAGGTAGAGACTTGCAGCGAACAATAGAATTCCCTAATTAGAGAGAAAGCTAAATTAGTAATTCTAGGGTGAATACTGAATAGTAGACCGAAAGGAACTATCCACTACCCTTCAGACCGTGTTTATGTTGATCTTTTAATTCTATTGTTGACCGTGGTGAACCGACTGCCCTAGCTATTTCTCTTATTATATTTGAATTCATTCACTTCCTTTATTTCTCTTTTTTTCACTACTTTTAGTTTAGAAAACAAACAATTAAAACCCCTCAATTTGTTACTCAGACGGACTATTAATCAGCAAATAGAATTTCTTTACTCTACATGTGGATACGATCCTGACTTACCTTTACTGCATTAGTTTAGGACTGTTGGTTATCTTTGATTAGGTGTACGATTTAGCCTGTCAAATTCCAGCGCCGTTGACGGGGACACAGTTTATTTAATTTAATTTGCTTTTTACTTAGTTTGTCTTTTGTTTCAGGGAACTTCCGTTCTTTGAGACCGTTCTCATGCTATTTACCATTTGATTCCCGCAGGATGAGAACGAATGTTTTGGTACTTATATAGACAGGATCAAGGAATGACTTGATACACTACATCATGGAGTTTTGTCTTCCCTCCAAATTTGCATGTCTATTATCTAGGGCATAAATGACCCTACACAAGCGTACCTGAACTCCATAGGTAAGGGGGACTTCAGTGGGAAACCCGTCGATGAGGTATTAGAATTTTTTGAGGGGTTTTCCATTTAGAGTGTTAAGCCCAAATTTTCCCTTTTTGTGAGCGATAAGAGTAAAGACAAGGTGATTGAACCCACTTTTGACAAATTGAAGATAATTGATGCCACTGAGGTTATTATGGACACTTCTTATGCTACAGATGTCACTGATGAGTCAGTTTCTAATGTTTATTTGGGTTCTATGATAAGGTATTCGTTGGAGGCTTTGATTGTTTTAGATGCTTGTGCAAATGACTCAGGAACCTATGACGATGTGTTGGATATGTTAGAGGCTGCTTTGGAAGGTAAAGAGCTTACTACTGACGAGAGCCAGATGATAAATAGGTTGGTGTCTACCTCTTGCATGATTAAGGTAACAAAACCTGAGCTTAATCCTCTTTCCTCAAATCTTAATTATGCGTTCTTAGATGAGTTTGAATCGCAACCAGTCATTGTTAGTTCAACCCTCGATCAAGACCACCTATCTGCTTTGGTTTTTCTTAAAAAGAATGTATTTGAGGAGATTGAAAGTTATGACTCACTAAAAGGTAGACCACCGGACATTATGAGATCATTTGTGATAGGAATATTAACATTCAACTTATTGTTGTTAAGTGGAATACCCTGATTGTTTACTGTCAGCGTCATCGTGGGAAAATTGATAAGATGCAATGGTTTATTCTATATGTATTGATTTTTCTCTTTTGCTATTTATTATTTTGTGAGGATCATGTGCAGCGTTATGATAAGCTTTTAAGGGCCTTGAGCGCATACTCTTACCCGTATTTGGATAAGGGTCGCAGAATAGTGGTAGCTGGCCACGACCTCCCCTTGTTGTTGGCTGGTTTGGGGAGGTCTATCTTGTATAATTTTGTAAGTTCGCTTCCATTTAATTTATATTCATTTGCATTCACTTTGTTTTGCGTACCATTTCTCTATATTTTTTATGCTGCTTATTGTTTGCTGAAAACAATGAGGACATTGTGGGTTTTTGGTTTGGGGAGGGTATGCATATGTCTGTGATTTGCATTCATTTGCATATTTATTGCATTTACGCTCTTATATTTATTGCATTTATGCATGCATTGTCGTTTTCAATAAAAACAAAAAATTTAAACCATAAAATTTACTTTTGCATTTAGGTCGAGTCGGAATGGTTGGATAACAATGATGAAACCGCGTCTATGCTTTTTTTATAGCCTAAGCCTTGCATTGTTAATGCCGTTTTGTACAATCATTTGCATAATATACGAGTTTTTGATTAAATTTTACTAAACGAATAGACTTGAGTTGATATCGGCAACCTACTTATAAGGAATTAGAGCCTTCATAAACTGATGACATTCATGATCAGTTTCATCTAGGATGTGAGTAGGACTCCTTCTACGGCATCTAACATTATTTTGCATAAGCATGACATCTACCTCTTAGTGCATGTATGCATTCGGTTTGTGGAAGGTGACACGTGTGGAGAGGCTAATCCTCCTTTCTCATTGATTTACCCTTAAACTTCACTAGCCAAATTGATCTATTTTGACCTAATTATTAATTACAATCCAAAATTAGCTTACCCTAATCAAGCTAGTTTGATTGTTTATTTACGGGTACGTGTTTGAATGTCAGTTTGGTACTTCATTTTATATGAGAAAAGGTTTTATTATGAGAAGGAAGAAATGAAAAAACAATGAAAATGAGGAAAAAAAAAAGAGAAAATTCAGCAAGAAAAAAAAAAGAGTTGTTTCGTTGACAAAAAAAGGAAATTCATACTCCCATGTTCGTCTTTGTATTTTATGGGGAGTCATGCCTATTGTGTGAATGAGTTATGCCGCATTGGCATCGTTTCTACTTATACAAATTGGGATTAGAAGGCGGAATGCGTTTATTATTTGGTTACGGTTGTACTAGCTTGGCTTTACCTCCACATATCCAAATTGATTTTGCCCCTTTTTACCCAATTACTTCACCTCACACTATATGTAAGTCCTGAGCATGTGTCTTGGTCCAGTTTGGTTGGAATGCGTATGTACGGTCGGTAGCGATATTTGTCACGTTAATTTGAATGCATGTTCTTATAGGTCGCAGTTAGGTGAGTGACTACTTTTCTTCCTATCTTACATATTTTCTCACCATGTGCTTTGAATGAGCGATGAGCGTCCCGTGAGAGTGTGATATATATATAAGTCTAGCAAGGTCGAGAGTTCAGTAGCTTTGTCATTAGTTTAACTCGTTTGCATTTGTTTTTGTACTTTGGTTTTCACTAGATCGCATTAAATCGGTTTGGGCATTTCAAAAGTGTAGTTAGCTCTGAGTTGTATACCATTCCATTAGTCCCTTTTGTGTCTTTTATCTTTTACTTGCTTGGGAACAAGCAAGGGTTTGGTTTGAGAAGGTTTGATGCGTGTCTTACGTATGTGTTTATTCTCTTATTTGACACTTATTTATATGCTTATTACATAGGTTTTAGCTATTATTATACCTCGTATATGCTACTTTGGGTTGTATTGTTGCTATTATAGGTTATTACCCCAAAAGGAGAAAATGCATGCCAAATAATATCAACAAATGATTCCAGTTGGAGAATAAAGCATATCCTCTTAGCTTTCCAACGCCACCAAAAACGCTTGATTTGACCAAGTAACGAAGAAATGGCGGCCTCTTGAAGTTCGGTGCGCATTGCAGGAAATTCGCCAAGACTTTTAGAGGATCGACTAACTGAAGTTGTCGATCAACCACTTGAAGGAATTAGTTGATTGACATAGCTCATTAGTCGATCGACTAAAATCATCGTGACATACTTTTTTAGTCGATCGACTAAACCATTTGGTCGATCGACTAAATCTAGTAATCAGACAAAAATTTCGTGGTTTTGGCCCATTAGTTACTTAATTAGTCTAGCTTATGGTTTTAGTATTTAAGCCATGTAAGACATAATAATTAGGTTATCTCCTTTACACTGAACAACTAGTTTACGTTTCTTTGAGCAACTTTGGATCTTAACTTAGCAATCCTTCTTCAATTTTCCTTTGGTATTGAATCTTGTTTTTTTAATCTTAATTCCCTCTTCTTTATTTCTTTCTCTGTTATTTGTTCTTGTTCATTAATCTCTTTATTTATGAATTGTAGTTCATCTTCTTCTATCATGTTTAATTCACTTATTATTGTTATAGTTAATTTCATTAGATCTATTATGAGGAGCTAATTTCTTTTATGCTAGGATTTAAAGGAATCGCGGTTATGTGACGGTATATTGTTAGATTATTAGTTGAATCATAATTATTGGTTTGTATTGGTAATCGTTGAATTAACTGTCAGTAAATTGGTTATATGCATGTGACCGATCTACTAGTTTGTTAAACCTTGACCTAGATCGTAGGATATGGAAAAGGTAGAGACTTGCAGCGAACAATAGAATGCCGTAATTAGAGAGAAAGCTAAATTAGTAATTCTAGATGAATAGTAGACCGAAAGGAACCACTACTTTTAGATTGGAAACCAAACAATTAAAACCTTTCAATTTGTTACTTAGACAGACTACTAATCAGCAAATAGAATTTCTTTAGTCTCCATGTGGATACGATCCTGACTTACCTTTACTGCATTAGTTTAGCCATGTTGGTTATCTTTTATTAGGAGTACGATTTTGCATGTCCGAACAATTGAAACTGTCCCGAGGGGAAAATGTGCATTATCGGAACGCTCTGGGGTATATTCTAGTTCAAGACAAATTGCCTACTAATTTTGTTTTGACCGACATCCCCAAGTTTACGGGAACTTAAGACCCACTTCAACATATCCGATCTTACAAAGAGTACCTCGCACTGAATGTTGGAGCAAGTGTCCTCCACAATAGTGCATTTACATTATAAATCTCATTTTGGAATATTAGTGGGATGACTAGTATTTTGATACTCCACGTCAGTTGATTAACGTAAATCGATAACGGTCAGCTGACTAGAGTTAGACGTTATTGTCGTATGACGGCGGTAATCAACTGACCCCTTTCGGTCACACCTATAGGATGAGACCCAAACAGAAATCTATTATTTGTATACGATACATATTAATTAGTACTTTATATATATATTTGATATATGTTTTACGTCTTATTTTAATACGATTAAATAAGATTTAATTTAATGATTAATAGTTAATTCATTAAATTAGTTGAGGTTATGCATATACTTTGAGGTAGAGGTGATTAGTTAATTATTTACAAGGAGTTGTAAAATAATCTAACTAGACATTGTGGGACCCATTATATATTGTATATATGATAATAATATCATTGTTATATTATTTATTAATTTGAGTCATATAATTGTTATATGATCAAATTAACCCTTAATTATACAAGATAATTAAACATATGATTATAAGTATTTGTGGGACAAATATCAAAAATCAAAATGGACCATATGTCACTAGTGGAGGCCGGATTATTGTAGTGTACAACATGATGATTGTTGTTGCTTGTTTTACACTACAACATGTGATCATGTCATGTTTATGACACATGATCTTAGTCTTATTCACTACTACACTCAAAGTAATTGCATGGGATTATTTTAAGCAAAATAAGAGGCCACATAGGGCTCTCTTGGCCGGACCATAGTGTCCTTATAAGGACAACTTTGTTGTTCATTTTGCATGCTTGTTCATTCTTGTTTTGAATGCTTATCTCACTAAAATCCTCTTCTCTCTAAAACCTCTCAAACACTAATATTTTCTATTACTAGAGTAGTAATAAAATTTAATATTAGTTCATCTTTTCACTTGTGTTTTCTAGTCAAAAACTAAGTGATTAGTTTGGGTTCTCTCTTGGGTGCATCTCAAAGGAGGTCTTCTAATTTGAAGATTACAAGGAGGATCATCTTTTTCTTTCTAGCACAAGAACAACAAGAAAGGTGTTTCTTGTTGTGCCCATATAAACCGAAATTTCCCAATGTAAGGAAATTTCTTCTTACTTTTTATTATGCATTTTAATTTGCATGCATGTTACATAGATCTTTATTAAACACTAAATTAACAAGTAATTTAGTAACTAATTAGAAGAGTCTAATTAGGGTCTATGAACTTTCATGTGGTATCAGAGCTAGCTTGTAGCATGCATGTTGATTTTAAGCATTAAAATCGGGTTATACGATAACTTGAGTAAAAAATCGAAAATTTATGTTAAAAATGGTTTTCACGAAATTTTCTGATTTGCATGTATACCTACTGACCTCAAAATGTTTGTGGTCAAATTTGGTGAATTTACGAATTATTTTGCTATTTATTATGATTTATGGCCTTTATAATCGAGTTAGCATGCGGTTTTATGTTAAAAGTTAACTAAAAATAGTTGCATGTTGAATCTGGCCTCAAATTTTTAATATGTTGTCACATGCATGGTGTACATATTGTATGTAATTTTTCGTGACATTTAGTCATGTATTGCATGGTTATTGATTTTTATTGGATAAAGATCGATTCAAAGGAGTTATTTTGTTCTTAAAATTGAAACGAGACTTTCTGGAGTTCAAAATTTTTTTGTACATTTTAAAATATTATTTATATCATTCTGGTAAAATTTGAAAATTTGTTTCATCATTTTACTATTTTAGTTGGTTTTTATTTGATAAAAACCGATTATTATAAAGCTATTTGTTCATAAAATCATTTCAAATTTTTTGGACAAATGTTTTTGTTCTTGAGGTTCCTGGAAGTGTTCCAGTATGTACAAATTTTTTGGTTTCAATTTTAATGATTTTTAATTTTATTTTGGGTTTAATTCATAAAAGATATGAATAAACCTCTTTAAATAGCAAATGCGATCAATTCAAACTAATTAAATAGAAGTGAAATTAGTGGGGACTAATTTTCAGTTCTAAATCAGTTTAGATAATTAGTTTGAGCTTAAATACGATTTAAGTGTTGATTATTGATTTTTAGTAGATAAAATCGATAAAATTCGTAAAAACCGAGCTAGAATGAACATGACAAGTGTTGAGGGTGATTTTGGCATGATTTTACAGCATTTTTATTCATTTTGTTGAATGAATGAATGTCATTTATTTATTTTATTGCAAGTTGTACCTAGTATGGCCTAGATTATTTTTATCGGTATTACCCGTAATGTAAGGGAATGCCGATTTGGTTGTAATTTATTGCGATTTCGTATCGCCGTTTTGTAATAATTATTAATTTCATATTATAGATCAAATGTATAATAGGAATTTGCTATGTATTCATTTGTATTTTTGTAATTATTTATTGTGAAGACGGTGATTCCCAAAGTCGGTGTTCCAAAAGACGGTGCCATATTGGAAGGCGTTCCATGAAGAGGCAAGGGACCAAGGAGTTGGTTTCCGATTTGTAATCATCTAGTTAATTAGATTAGCTAGGTGGCCATACTAGGATTTAATTTGATTGCTTGCTTTATTTTTCCGCACATGCCAAAATCACCAACATGCGTTTTATTTATCGATTGTCAATTCAACGTTATTCAAATTCACCGACTTAGTTCACTTATAGGGAATTAATAACTAAAATTGGCAAGACCTCTCACATAACTTAAAAAGGAATTGAGATTTAGCCTTACCAATTGAAGCACCTATGAATCCCGTGTTCATTAGGACAACCACAACGTGGACCTTTTTACCTCGGGTAAGTAGGGTGATACGATCACACGCCTAAATTGGGTTGGACTCAACAAGATAAGCGTTATCTTGGGACTAGGAGATGGGTTTAGTTGAAATCCGTCAACCGAGAGTTCTAGGAGTAGAATTAGTCAAAAGTTGACTTACCGTCTTTTACATAAAAGTTGCATAACATGTTCTTTTGTCTAAAATGCGGGTCTCGGAATCGCTTATATAATTTCGTGAGGGGTCATTATATGAGTGACTTGTTTAAATTGGTTATACAAGTAAAATTGATTAAAACAATGAATGTTAATATTTCCTAATTTTGTTGTAGTTATTCATAATTCGCAATGGCAAACAATAACAACACCGTTCAACTAGGAAAAGACTCATGGCTAAGGTCCGTTATGGACAAATGCATCTTAAAAGACGATGGAACTAATTTCGTCGAGTGGGAGCAAACGATCAAGAGTGCGGCGTTATCGGATAACGTTTTGCGCTACTTGACCGAGGCACCTCCCAATGAACCCGGCCCAAGAGCCACTAATGCGGCCAAAGCCGCCTATGAGGAATACCTTAAGGTAGCAAACGACGTCAAGATGGTCTTGATTTGGTCGTTGTCCTCAAGCCTTAAGCAACAATACATCACCCTTGGAGCATATGAGATATTCTCTAGGGTGACGTTGGCTTTTTCTCAATCACCCGAGATTCGCCAATACAATGCTATGACTAGGCTTTTTGAAGCCAAGTTAGAGAAGGGCCAAAAGGTTGGCCCACATGTGCTTAAGATGATGGAACATGTTGACACTCTAGATCGTCTAGGGATCAAAATTCCTAAGAAGCTAGCGGTTGGCCGCATCCTTCACTCACTTCCTCCCAAGTTTGCCCAAGCTAGGGCAAACTATAACATGCATGGCATGGATAAGAGCTTTCACGAGCTCCATGCTCTCCTTACCCAAGTCGAAAGGGATGTGGAAGCAAGTGGGAGTGAGCAAAAGGATGTTCTTTCAATGAGATTGAAGAACTTAAAGCTAGGGGTTCAAAAGGGGAAGGGAAAAGCCAAAGCCCAATTTAAGAAGCAAGGAAAGGGAAAGGGCAAAGCTATTATGAATAGCGATGCCAAGGCTAAGGGTAAGAAGCACGCCGAAGCCGAATGCTTTTATTGTAAAGGCAAGGGACATTGGAAACGCAATTGTCCCAAGTATTTGAAGGATAAGAAGGATGGATGTGTGACACCGTCAGGTATAATCCTCTCTTCTCTCTATATGATAGATATTAACTATGCTTGCACTTCCACTTGGGTATTTGATACTGGATGTGGTTCTCACCTTTGTAATCACTTGCAGGGGCTGAAGGACGTGCGAGCACTAGCCAAGGGTGATGTGGACCTACGAATGGGGAATGGAGCAAGAGTTGCCGCTGTCTCCGTAGGAACTTATGTACTAACCTTAGCTAGTGGTCTTGAGTTGTATTTAAATAATTGTTATTTTGTACCCTCCTTGACTAAGAACATTATCTCCATTTCCGTACTTGATGCGGAGGGTTTCTCTTTTGTAATCAAGAACAATAGTTGTTCGTTTTCTTTTAATGATGTGTTTTATGGTAAAGCCATCTCTATTGGAGGCATTTATGTTCTTGATAATGTTAATGAAATATATCATATCGAAAGCAAGAAGCTCAAATTAGGTGAACCTAATCAATCATACCTTTGGCATTGTCGTTTAGGTCATATAAACGAACGACGCATAAAGAGACTTGTTTCAACGAAACTTCTCAAACCATTTGATTACGAATCTTATGGTGAATGCGAATCTTGTCTTTTGGGCAAGATGACTCGTGCTCCTTTTACGGGAAAAGGGACACGAGCAAGTGAAGTATTAGGCCTCATACATACCGATGTATGTGGCCCAATGACTCTCCAAGCTAGAGGTGGTTACAAGTACTTCATTACTTTTACCGACGATTTAAGTAGATATGGATACGTCTACTTAATGAGGCATAAGAGTGAAGCCTTTGAAAAGTTCAAAGAGTTTCAACATGAAGTGGAAAACCAATTGAATAAGAAGATAAAAACCCTACGATCCGATCGTGGTGGTGAATATCTAAATTATGAATTTGATTCACACCTAAAAGATTGTGGTATAGTATCACAATGGACTCCTCCTGGAACACCTCAATTAAATGGTGTGTCTGAAAGGAGAAACCGAACTTTATTAGATATGGTTCGGTCGATGATGAGCCTTACAGAGCTTCCTGACTCGTTTTGGGGATTTGCCATCTTAACCGCAACATTTTCACTAAATCGTAGCCCGACTAAAGCGGCCAATAAAACTCCATATGAGATATGGAAAGGAAAGGTTCCTTATTTGTCGTTTATGAAAATTTGGGGTTGCGAGGCGTTTGTTCATGAGAAGTCTAATGACAAGCTCGCACCCAGATCCGACAAATGTTATTTTGTAGGATACCCTAAGGAGACTCGTGGATATTACTTCTACAACCGTCATGAGGACAAAGTGTTTGTGTCTCGTGATGCTGTCTTTCTAGAAAGCGATTTCGTTTCTAAAAGGCAGAGTGGGAGAAAATTCGAACTTGATGAAGTTCGAGAGCCACAAACCGAAAATGAAGTGGAGGAAAACGTTCCCTCCTCGTCTGAAACGGTTATTGTCCCTAGAAGGTCAGGTAGAATTAGTTCTCAACCTGATCGTTACCTCGGATGTATCGAGGGAGATGGTGATTTATTACTTTTTGAAAGTGATGAACCCACAACCTACAAGTCGGCCGTTTCTAGTCCCGACTCCAAGCATTGGCTAGAGGCCATGCAATCCGAAATGGATTCTATGTACGAAAATCAAGTATGGGACTTGGTAGACTTACCTGAGAAGGTGCGACCTCTTCAGTGCAAGTGGATCTACAAGATCAAGAATGGCATAGATGGACATAATGATATCTACAAAGCTAGATTGGTGGCAAAAGGCTTCACTCAAGTTCATGGTTTACACTATGACGAAACTTTTGCCCCAGTCGCTATGCTTCGATCCATTAGGATTCTCTTAGCGGTTGCCGCATTTTATAACTATGAAATTTGGCAAATGGATGTCAAAACCGCCTTCTTGAATGGGATTCTAGAAGAGGAAGTGTACATGACACAACCTGAAGGTTTTGAGGATAAATCCAACCCTAAGAAGGTATGCAAACTTAAGAGATCCATTTATGGTCTTAAGCAAGCATCAAGGAGTTGGAATCATCGCTTCGATCATGTAATTAAACAAAATGGATTCACTCGAAGTGTCGAGGAACCATGTTTATACATGAAGTTTAGTGGGAGCAAAGTTACTTTCCTTATCTTGTATGTGGATGACATACTTCTCATTGGGAATGACATACCAATGCTTACTTCTACCAAGGAGTGGCTTGGGAAACATTTCCAGATGAAGGATTTGGGAGAGGCACAACGCATTTTGGGTATCCGGATCTATAGAGATAGATCCAAGAGGATACTAGCATTAAGTCAAGAAGCTTATATAGATAAGATTCTTGATCGGTTCAAAATGAAAGACTCTAAGAGAGGCTTTCTTCCAATAGGTCATGGTATCACTCTGAGTAAATCCCAGAGTCCTACCGTCACCGAGGAGATTGAACGCATGAAGTTGATCCCTTATGCTTCAGCAGTTGGGTCAATCATGTATGCTATGATGTGCACTCGCCCTGACGTCGCCTATGCTTTGAGCATGACGAGTCGTTATCAAGCCAATCCAGGTGAGAGTCACTGGATAGCCGTAAAGAACATCCTTAAGTACTTACGAAGGACTAAAGATTCGTTCTTGGTGTTTGGAGGAGAGACTGAGTTGCGTGTAAAGGGTTACACGGACGCTAGTTTCCAAACTGATAGGGATGATTTAAAATCCCAATCCGGCTATGTCTTTATGTTGAATGGAGGAGCCGTTTGCTGGAAGAGCTTCAAGCAAAGCGTGACTGCGGATTCTACAACAGAAGCTGAGTACCTCGCGGCATCAGAGGCTGCAAAGGAAGCTGTGTGGATTCGGCAGTTCTTGGAAGGACTAGGAGTAGTCCCTACTGCCACAGATCCCATCACGATGTATTGTGATAACAGTGGGGCTATCTTTCAAGCAAAGGAGCCCAAGTCTAGTAACAAGTCTAGACATGTACTTAGGAAATACCATGTAATTAGAGATTACGTGGAGAGGAAGGAAATAGATGTATGTAAGGTTGGGACAGACGATAACATCGCTGATCCTCTAACCAAGCCTCTTACAAAGGCTAAACATGACGGTCATGTCGTCTCGATGGGATTAAGACGAGTTCCTGAATTCCTCTAGATTATGTGATATGTAATAATTGAATGTTGTATCAATGTTTACATATATGATAATTGCATTCATTGTTCGAGCTTTATATGAGCTCTTTTATTTAGTATTGACTAAATTTTATTACTTTGTTTTATCCGAATTGGTTATAAGAAAGGTTGAACTCAATTCAAGTGAACATGATGAACTTAGTAATTGTCCCTAGTCATTTGCATAAGGTGACGTCTCGAAATGACTAGATTGTAAGTCGATCGATGGTTGGTTCAGCACCATGGGGTCATGGGGATGACTGATCGTTTACATAGACAGACTGTAGAGACACTCTGTCGGACAGTGACCATGATAGAGTCCCTTATCAAAATTGTTGAAGCCTGGTCGTGGCGGGGATTTCTATTATATTCCTATGAGTCGATTCTTTAGACTGGCGACCATTTACCTGAGTCGGTGTATTTTCCGATTGACTTTGGTTTTTGTCCTAGGTCGTGCCGTGAAAGGAGGCCGATGGGCATCTACTGGGTCATGGTGATTTGCATTATACAGTGTAAGTTGGGTCAACAGGAATTGTCCACCCACGTTGGGTATTAACATCTTCGGGCCACTCGAGGAGTAGTGACTGGAAATGCGTGGCCACGCTCGGAAGAGATCTATGGTAGATTTTCCGGTCAGACAGTTACTCTCCAGATCGAGAAAACCACTCAATTTATTTTTCCAATCGCAAGTGCGACCTGAAAGACACCTTGCGATGAGTGGGAGGATGTGACGCTAAAGTGACAAGAGAATTGGTAGCACACAACTTGTCGAGACAAGTGGGAGATATTGTGGGAGTAGGAGTCCTCCGCAATAGTGTGGCTACATGCACAACTTGTATCGGACAAGTGGGAGATTTGTGTTTTCTAGTCAAAAACTAAGTGATTAGTTTGGGTCTCATCCTATAGGTGTGACCGAAAGGGGTCAGTTGATTACCGCTGTCATACGACAATAACGTCTAACTCTAGTCAGCTGATTCACTTGTGTTTTCTAGTCAAAAACTAAGTGATTAGTTTGGGTTCTCTCTTGGGTGCATCTCAAAGGAGGTCTTCTAATTTGAAGATTACAAGGAGGATCATCTTTTTCTTTCTAGCACAAGAACAATAAGAAAGGTGTTTCTTGTTGTGCCCATATAAACCGAAATTTCCCAATGTAAGGAAATTTCTTCTTACTTTTTATTATGCATTTTAATTTGCATGCATGTTACATAGATCTTTATTAAACACTAAATTAACAAGTAATTTAGTAACTAATTAGAAGAGTCTAATTAGGGTCTATGAACTTTCACTGAAAGGGGTACCCGCCGAGATGTTATCTCACATCTTTGCCCAATCACTAGGAGAACACCCAAAGGCGTGGTTCTACGGCCTTGATCTTAAGAATTGCCCGGCATTCGAAGATATCGCATTGGAATTCTGTAAGCATTTTACTGCCAATGCTGAAATCCAAACTACTATGAGAACGCTCGAGGTAATGACGCAGAGGGAGAAAGAGGGATTTACTGAATTCCTCAATCGATGGCGCGCTGAAAGCGTAAAGCTATCAAAAAGGCCATCAGAGACTGAAATGGTGGACAAGTTCGTTAAGAACCTACGACCTGTTTATCGGGATGCTATCAAGTACCAAAACTTTGGCTTTATTAAGTAACTTATTCGGGTCGGAATAAAAATCGAAGATGATGTTCGGGTAGCCGAGGCTGAAAAGCCTAAGGGATATTAGGGTACCACATCTTCTAAATCTAAGGTACCCACATCTGTTAATCACATCCAAGCCATTAACCTTTAGGGAGGAACTCCTAAGGGGCCACAATGACAAACGCCTAGGGTATTCACTAACATCAGGTGCACCTACACATACGCTCTCCAGAGACTCTCGACTCAGGGAAAATTGAACCTTATCGGTCCCACTCCAGATCTACCCGCTGGTTGACAAGGAAAATGGTATAAGCCAAATGCTTATTGTGCTTACCATCGAGGAAAATGTCACGATACGGAAAACTGCTATCGTCTTAAACACGAGATCCAAGATAAGATTGAGAATGGGACGATTCCAATCCCAACTGTTAGACCTAACAACGTGAATAACCCTTTCGGCGATTACGCAAACGCAACGTTTGTCGAAGGCAACATTGAAGTGTCTCACCTAATACAACCCATATGTCGTCTTACCGGGTTTTACGTCGGGACGGTTTACTTAGATTGCTCTAAATACCTCCCTCTTGCCAAGAACGAAGTTCAGTTCGGGGATTTTGCCATTGATTGTACACCTTACATTCTCCAAAGCGGGAATAAGATTAACGGGATTTGGGACAACGATGAAGATGACATCTACCTCACATAAGGTGCGACAATCCCACGAACCCAAGAATAAATATCAAGAATAAGGAGGGACACCCTCGAGTCCAACCAGTTAACTCGCTCGGGACGTCCCCACCACGTCGAAAGGATGGATCGCCCTTCCATTTTCAATGATGCTTCCAATACAATACCAGTCAGAGACACCGCCGTAGTCAAGGCACTTGGTGAAGGGTCGACCTCAGAGGCTTCTCTCATCAAGCAGCTCCAAAAGACTAAGGCAGATTTCTTTATCTGGGAACTTATGCTAAGCTCGTCTGAACCTTGAAAAGCTCTACTAGAAGCACTAATGAATATGATGGTGTCACCCAACACCTCCCCACATGACATGGTCTCATTCGTTGCTCAAAATTGGCCACAACTCACTAATGCTGTGACTTTCACTGACGAAGAGCTTCCCCCATTTGGGCCTCAACATTGTCTAGCCATGTATATCACGGTGGAATGCCGCCATAAGCGACTTCCAATAACTCTCGTCGATGACGGGTCCGCAGTTAACGTCCTTCCATTAAGAACCGCCTTATTCGGGGCCTTGAGTAGAATGACTTCGTGCCAACCACGCAAACGATCTGAACATTCTATGGTACAGTGCATCAGGTGACTGGACTTGTCACTTTAGGCGTGAGTACGGGAAAGGTTGAGAAGCGAATGAACTTTCAAGTAATAGCCGTGCTTGCAAGACAATTTTCCATACATAGAGGTATTTTGGTTTCTCGTTGTAACCTCAAAGGAAGGAGGTCTTTAGAATGAAGCCTCCCCTCCCTAAAGGGGCTAGATTTGGGCTTGGGTATGAGACAGCTGAAGAAGACCTTTCAAGGAAGAGAGTTTTGACCGAAGGTCGAGACATTGAAATGAGGCCATACTTGCTAACTCTGAATGGTCATTTGGTGAAAGCTGGGGAAGATGTACTATGTTTGGACTTTCCCGAACCTTTATTTGACTTAAGGGCTAACAAATGGGTCCCTGGGATTGAAATATTCCAGGATTGCAACTACATCCCCGACGACGTCATTACTGTCGCGACAATAAAGAAGGAGTCCACCCTAATTGAAGAGGGGAAAGCTATGGGTCTCCTCTTTGGAGAGGATAAGAAACCAATGATGTCAGACAAAGATTTGATAACCACGATCATCAGAAGCAACCGATTCAATCCATCTACCCTCGTTACTGATGTAGATCCTCATAGGACTGCATCTTAATTGCGGACAACAATCAAATGGACTGACAATAAGGGACTACTCTTCAAAATGACTACGGGAGAAGGAGAAATGTTCAAGCCATATGATGAGTTTGAGTCTAAGTCTGAATCTGAGTCTGACTCTGAGTTTGAATTTGATGTAAGTCTTAAGGCTAGGTCTAAGGTGATAGGTGTTGAAGATACCTTTCCCCAATCTTTGCTCTTCCAGTAACTCTTGCTAGTACTTCAATGCCTGTCTCGAATACCACTCTTATCCCGCCACTAACCTCTGATGTTAGCGCACTTTGCGCAGTTCCAAGTTAATAATAAGATGAACCAGTTTGCTTACGACTTGTCTCATTTACTTTACAATTCAGTTTTTGAAAATGATTGTTTTAATAATTACATTGAGAATGAGGTCGAAGAGGAGCATGTAGAAGAAGAGGAGGAAAAGGTAGAACCACCTCCCCAATTAATAAAAGGGTTGGAAGAGTACATCCAAAGGAGTTCGGTCATCGAAGATACCGAAATCATTAATATGGGAACCACACTAGAACCTCAAGAGCTTAAGATAGGAACAACCTTGGATCCCGTAGAAAGGAAGGGGTTCATGGTCCTGCTGAATGAATTCAAAGATGTGTTTGCATGGTCCTACAAAGAAATGCCATGTGTCAATAGGGAGATCGCAGAACACAAAATCCCAATCAAACTGGGTTTCAAACCAGTAAAATAGAAGCTATCAATACTAACAATAGAATGATGATATTGAATTTTATGTTGTAACGTCCACATAAATTTTGGGAGTTACTACATTCAATGACCCCATTAAAGTATGAGTTCAATATGAATTTATACGAACTTAACTCTCGTATTAATGGTCTCTTTGTAAGCCTATAATATATGCCAAATTAGATTAGAAAGACTAATCTTATGCACATATAAAGCTTACACAATAAACACTAAAGATAAAAACTCTAGGGTTTAAGTCCACCATCAATATGGGACTTGAGATTTGGGGCGTAGAAATATTCGGGGAATCTAGTAGCCGCTAGAGGTACGATATATGATATAGGGCAGTTAGCAAACACAACGCTCCGATCGCTTCGCAAAAGGTTAGTCCTTATTTCCAACAGTGGTATCAGAGCAAATGTGTTTTGCTACCGTCCCTCCTTCCCTTTATTCTACGTGTTCATGTCCAAATTTATTGTTCAGTTGTTCACATTATACTTGTACTGTTATTCCATATGTGATGGAACAATGGTATTTTTTCTGGGTAAAGCATTTGGACGTTAGAACCTGACTAGTTTATTTCCATTGCCATTTAATTATTCATGTCGTGATTGTATTTTGTCAGTTAGCATGTGTTGTTAATTTAAATTATCATCCTTCCCAATTGATGATGGCCTCAGTGGTCGTCCTTTTCTTTTCCTTGATGCCTTAAGCCGTTAAGCGGTACAATGTTTACCGCACCTGAGTCAATTAGTAGAACGGTGTTCAGTGTGTGTCAGTCTCGCATCTATCGCCACTGCTGGAGAACTGGTGACGATGCACCAAAACTCGTCTCAGTCCCAGATCTATGGTTAAAGTTGTTTGCACGCAGTTCTATAATAGGCGATGTGTGTTCCGCTCTGATGTCTAAACTACGCATCCGACAACGATGGATGTGTGTGCGTCGACGCAACTTTTCATAGCCTTGTGGAACCTATTTCTCGAGGTCTTCATTGGCTATGCTGATCCACACCGTCATGAAATGGAGGTGTAGGTAGGACATATATTTCTCTTTTGTAGAGATAATATATGTCAATCGTAGCCATAGGCTCATGTTTGCCTTCTGTGTGAAGGAGAGTCATTCTAAATTGGAAACTCTCATAGAAAAGGCTGAGTTTTGTTTTGGGAATAGGGAAAAGATAGAGGGTGATGGATAATGGTTGATAACATGATAAAATTTGTTTTTTATGCAGTTGGGATTTTATTATCACTCTGTATTATTATAGATCCATGTTGCACTCTGAATACAGAATACTTCGTTTTTTATTTGTTCATTTTTCCATCTTGTAATATTTTTTGGTATCATTATATTGTGGAAATATGTTTTCTATACGCCTTTAGCAAGTTTTTATAATTTTATGAATGTGTTTCATTTGCGGTTTGTGGGTAGATTATATAAATCTGTTTTATATGTAGAAATATATAATATCCTAGTGATATTTGTGATATTGATTATACTTTAGTAATTTTTCCGAATATGTATCATGAAAAATACGGGCCATGTAAATTTGTTTTACATGTCTAATGAAAATCTCAGTGATTTCATATAAGTCATGTGATCATATGAATTATGTTTCATAAGTATATGTTACGTGCAAAAAATTACAAATTTTTGTGTGATATTTTATAAAAACACGTAAAAGTTATTCGTGTATATAAATATGCTATGACTTGATAATTTATGAATATGTTTCATAAATACTTATTTTACGTGTAATAATGAATATTTTGAGACGATATTTTTCAAGTCACGTAAAATTATCCTTGTATTTCAATTTTAGATGTCTTAGGGACATTTTTTTGTTTTGAGCAGTTTGGGTAGCAAATTTATGGGTATGAGAAATACTAATGTCGACTCCGTGTTCCATTGAGTATATGCTACTCATAGCTACTCATAAATATATCTATATTGTGTTTTGCAAGACAAAGTTAGAACTTACGAATTCGTTTCGTTTCTTTTATCTTGAAAAATTGTGTAATTTTGTATTACAAAAATAAATATTTTAGTGATATTTATTGATTATGAGATTTTATAACTTAGATACAAGAACTTATATCTTTGTGATGTAATAATTTATTGTAATTTCTTTTTACAAAAGTACTTATATTTTGTGATATATCACATGATTAAATGTGACAACCCTCGCGAATGCGGAAAGATAAAACATACAAGCATGTGAAAAGATATGCGAAAATACGGTATTTTAAAAACTTTTATACATGCAAGTTTAAATAAACGAGGAGTGTCAAAATATTACAACTAGGTAAGGAAATACAACAAAGAG
>JAIUZE010012416.1:0-11210 GCA_022085475.1 Heliosperma pusillum | reverse complement strand
GACAAACTCCATATGCTCGTTAAAGATAGTACGGGCCTATCAATGTCATGGTCCAAGATACTCAGTTAGAATTAGAATGGTCAAGACGCCATATACTCATAATTCTCTATGGGTACTTAGTCAACACGACACCAACCATATAATTAAACAGTCACGGGAAAAAACTTCCTATCATGTGACTAATTGCATCAAAATCATATTCAAATATCATACCGCCTCATATCTACTAAGGCTCATTCCATTCATTCTTTAAATAAAACCTTACCTGAAGACAAATCCCCGACCCGAGTCCCGCGACGGGTCATCAGTCAAAACGGGGCTGACTAGATCTTAGTTTGACCAAACCCGTTTGGTCAAACCGGTTAGAAACAGAGTCTTTACCACTTAGACTTGAACATAAAATCATCATATTCATTTCATGTTATTTTATTAAAACTTCTAACGTGTGAATTATTAAAATCATACGAAAACCCGTTTGACTTAAAGGATATCCCTTTAAACTACAATCTCGTATTATAATTTCTAACATGTGAGAAATAATAATATTATGAAAACCTTTTAATTAAATAATTTACTTATTATAATTTCCCACTTGCTAAATATTACAAAACACGATAAAATAACACTAAACTCAAAAACCGTCTCAAGACCAAGGAAGGGACCCACGGCCTGACTTGGGCCGGACCATACATGGGCCTGGACTGGGCCCACGGGCCTGGTTTGGCCTGTTTTGAGTCGACTTATCTAAACTCGTTTCTTAATATTTCCCGCATGCTTTAACATATTTAAAACCCGTCAAAACAACAACAAAACAATCAAGTATCGACCCAACCCACTAGCCCACTCACGGACCAGCCCAGCCCGGACCTGGACCGGGCCTGAGCCGGCCTGAACCGGCCTGGTTTGGGTCGGTTTTGCCAGCCACTTTACACGGCCACCCTAACAACAACACCCAATTTATTTCTAACATGTTCCAAAAATCAAACATCCATTTTAACAACCAATTCAACCATCATTCATACAAAAATCATGGTTATAAATAAATCATCCAAATATGTCAAGAACACTAACATATTAAAAATTTCCTACAACATAAAAATCATACTACTTATCATGTTACTCCTAAAAATCCATAAATCATAATAACATGAACCAAAACAAAAGATGAACCAAAAACAAAAGAAACAAAAGCTATGTAACATTAATTCGTCGAGTAACTCGGAATCGTTACCTTAGCTAGCAAAATCAAGTAGCACCAAAATAAGAAGTAAAGAAAAACCCGTCTACTAATCTTCACCCAAAATATACGAGTCACCAACCTCGTCTTCAAAATCTTCCCCTTATAAGAAATGACAAGAATAATATTGTTAGAATTAAAACTTGATTTTTCATAATTAAAGTGTTGAAAACGATTTTGTCGGAATTGAAAATAAACCGTACTTGAAAATGGAGAGCGAAGAGGAGATTCTAGAAATATAAGTTAGGACGGATTTGAATAAGAAATGAAGGTTTTATGATGATTTTGCTCAAGAACGACGAAGAACGACGAAGAACGATGAAGAACGATTAAAGAAAGTGTTAATTAGATCTTAATTTGATTTATTGTAAAATGAAAAGTTGTTGGTGAGTAATGTTGGGTGGGTGAGCCGTGTGTTTATAGAGAAATAATGAGTCGGGTTTTGAAATTGTTGTTACGGAATTGACTCGGGTTTTATTATTATAATAAGATAATTAATTAAAGATTAAGTTAATTAAATTAAATATATAGATATTATGTTATATTAATGAAAAGAAATGAAAATATCTAGCCTTATTAGAGGAAGAGGAGCCGTGTGGATGGGTGCTTGTCGGATCTGTTTTGTAAACGGTTTTGCGTAATTTCCGTTGACGGATCGATAAAGTAATAAATATCTAAGATATTATTATTAGTTTAATCAAAAGAAATAAAATATCCTAAGTGAGTGGAAAAAGGTGACATGGGCGGGTGACTCATGCCAAAGTCGAGTTTCGGGTTTGTTGCGGATTTTAGATGACTCGTGAAATAGTTAAATGACGTTCGGGTTACAACCCGTAAAAGTTATTCTTTCATTCCAAATTACTTCACAATAATTATATTAAATTTTCATAAATCCAAATAAATCTTAATAAAATAAATTAAAAATATTATTTTTTTTAAATAAAATTTCGGTCTTCAAAATTACAAGGCGAGTCGGAAAAAGTCAACGAAAGTCAAAGTTGACTTAAAAACGGGATTCTCATGGAATCTCTCAAAAATTCCAAATACAAACTCGGAATTTCAAAATTCGACTTGGAACAATAAATTCCACTTTAAAACTTAAACAGGCTGAAAAGTATCCGTAAAATATTTTTATTAGAAAAATAGGGTACTTTTCGGGTTGTTACATAATTTCATTCATGATGCTAAACCATTACAATAAACAGCTATTTATAGGCTGTAATTGTTATGAAAACAAGCTAATTAACAACGGTAACATAGTGCTAAATTATTCTCCATAACTAATTGGAATAGGACAAATTAGAAGTGCAATTGTTGGTACATTCTCCATGTGCAGCAACGGCATGTATTCCCTTAGCTGGCATTGTACCTTCCTTGGTCATTATCCCTTGGTGACTCATCATTCCCATATGATCAATTCCTCCTTGTTTTAAGAATTGTCTTCCCTCCATTTTTGAAGTGTGGTCATGCGCGCCAATTGTGATCTCAGCCTGATTTGCATCAAAAGAAGACTAGCAGGTATTTCAGGAAGTGTCCATTTGTCACTCACTTGCACCCCCCACTAGTATTAAACCCGAGCAAATTATATAGGTATGTTTTTTTAACATTAATAATACAAATTTTTGAAAACGTACTAAGTATTGTATGATGATCATTTTTTTTATTATAACTTATATTTACAATTTGGAGATTGTAAATAACCATCCAGTTTTTTGACACTATTCATAAGTCAAAAGAATTTGTCGTAATTGTTTTGCAATATATATGTAAGTGAAAAATATAGTCATGTTGCTTCATTTTTTGATTCACTTTCATTAGTATAATAAAAATATCAAACTTTTATATTTTCCTACAATGTAAAACTAAAAATATTTACTTTACAATTTATGCATTGACAAATGTATAAAAAGAAATTGGTCTTTTGAAATTGAATAGAAATATATTACATAAAAAAAGAAAGTACTATACAAAACTGCTATGATCAAATTATTACTATGTATACAATGATTAGTGATGGTACTAGTTTTTTTTAACACTTTATTTGTACAGAACATACTTTTTTTTTTTGGCAACAGTAAAGATTGAGGATTTATTGATTAATAGCCCATTTAGCTAATCCATGGGCTATTTTATTTAGTCTTCTCGGGATAAAACTAAAAGCTAAGCAGTGAAATGAGAGACTGAAATTTCTAATGTCTTCAAGAATCTCATGCACTTCATGATGGTCTTCCTCTAATCTGCAAAACTGATAGAGAAGCTGCAAGCAATCGGTTAAGACATGTAAGTGGTAATGGTGCTCCTTTAGAGCCCATGAAAGAATGTCCCTGATCCCAGTAGCTTCAGCTTGTAGCGGTCCCTCAGGCCAGAATTTCCTGCCGTCTCTATGAATAATGGTACCATTGTTATTATAGACCACCCATTCGACTGATGAGATAAAGTTAGTGTCACACCCGCAAATGTACCCTATTTGTATTTTAAAAATATTATACGGACACTTTTCAGCGAATTTTAGTTTTAGTCTAGAATTAAATTTCTCGTATCAATTTTAGAAAATCCGAGTTCGTTATTGGACTTTACTCGAAATTCCGAGTAAGTTACGCCTTAAGGCGCTTATAGGCTTTTTCCCATATTTTTCCACTTACTCCTTCATACTCTCCTTTAAACCCTAACTCACTCATTCAACTTACTCTTCTTCCTCACCAAGTAACCACCCAAAAACCTAACTCCATTCTTGATCAAGCTTTAGATCATCGCTACGCCTTCATTACTCGCTCAAATTCACTAAACTTCGTCTTAATCTTTCCCCTCTCATCGCCGTCTATCTTAATTGGTAATAAAATTTTTGTCTTTCTCACTTTTCAATTCAATTTATTCGTTTTTCTCAAAGGAGAATTATATTCATCTTTTATTATCTAATTGTAGGTGGAGACCTTCAAGACCCCGACAAAGACTACTACCTAGTGGAGGAGGACCTAGACGTCGAGTGAAGACGCGAAAAGGTAACGGTGAAGGGTTACTCGATATCATTACGTGTTTTTAATGTGTTTTTGATGTTAGTAATCGTATTTAGAATAGGATGATTATTTCTAGGAATTGTGTTGTTGATGATAGTTGTTGTTAGTTGATAGTTGATATTTAAAATTGATGATTTATGATGATAGTTGAGTTTTGTGAATACTCATGGGTGTTAAAGAAGTGATTTTCGTGCAAAATTGATCTCAGCCGGCCGACCGGCCGCCGGTCAGCTGACCGGCTGGGAAGTAGCTGATGTGAAATTGTGTTACGTAATAATTTTGGTATTACTTTGGTCTTATCCGGCCGACTGGCAGCCGGTCAGCCGACCGGCTGAGACACATCCCTTATTGCCTTCATTTTCTCAAGTGATATTGGTCCCACCCGGGTAGCCCACCCGGCTGGGACACGTTGTATATCCATTGGTTTTCATATGATACATTGATGCCAGCCGGGTAGCCGGCAGCCGCTCCACCTGATCGGCTGACACACGCTGATTTTCTTTCTCTATATTTTCTTATACCTTCATTTATAATAGTTCTTATGATTCGTTTATCGTATAAATTTCCGTAACGACTTTAAATATTCATTTTTAGAATAAATGATATTCCTTTCGCTTGTATCGCATGTTTTGTGACGGTTTTTGATATGTCCCACTTTGAGTCGGTTTTACATATGTCATGGTTTGAGCACTAATTGTTATGTGCTATGTACTCTCATTCCCCTGGCTACCTATTCGTTCGTAAGGCTGGAATGTCGGAACGAGAATTGTATCCTTACTGCTTAATTGCATGTGTTAGTGGGCATATGACGACGTTGTTGGGAGGCGAACGCTTTGCGTTGATCGACCCGGCCGTCAAATGTTGTATACTCGCGAGGTGGTGTCATTGCATGTAGAGTACCGCTTGTTATGATGCTTGTGCTCTTTTACGCCTCTTTTGTGAAGGTTGACCGAATTTGGGGTACTCGGCTTTTATGTACGACCGAGTCTTGGATGAAAAATGTCATCACATGTCGAATCGGAAAATGTTATTTCGAGAGTCTGGTCAGGTTTAGACTAGGATCAGATATTTATATCGTCGTCCTACCAGGAGGAAATTAGTCTACATATACGAAATGATGAATCGTGTATGCGTTCAGGGAAATGCTTATCCCGTGGATGCGATTTTAATCATACTTGCCATGTACACGGTGCTAGTGCGTGTCATTTACCGTGAGAGATGTTGTCAACGTATTTGTACGTTTGGATGGATGATTATATTATTGATTAGTTGTGATTGTTGGATGACTTGGCATGGTTAGTTTGTCGAGTCTCAATCTTATCAAGCTTATGCCGCTAACGGTGAGATGCAAGCCCTAGTGAGTGTATGATTGCCTAAGAGTGTCTTCCCCGAGTCTATCTATAATATGATGGTTACGGTTTTGTACTCCATGTACCGATATCTTTATAAAATGAATTGCCTATTTATTCTTCTCGTGTTTCACATGTATATTTATATATGCATGCTTCTACTTCCGTATTTCCGTTTAAGTATGTTATTTGTGATATGGCTGGGAGAACCCGGAGTTACTCCCCACTTACTGTGGCGTTATGTTTTTCATGGATGAACAGGTTGCTTGCTTGGATGGATTTTGCTTGTTGTATTTTGGGTTCGGGTGTGAGCTAGCGGCCGTTGGCCTTGACGATTCACCCCTAGACGATATTTAGCTAGTTGCTAAGAACTTTGATATTTGATAACAATTTGAGAGACTTCGTCTCTTTGTAGTATATTCTATTTTAGTTTGTATATATTTGACATTCCTCGTATTTTTATCTTAGCATGTAAAAAGTTTTAAAAACACCGTATCTTCCGCTATATAAATCACATGCTTGTTATGTTTTATTTCCGCATTCGCGAGGGTTGTCATAGTTAGTATCAGAGCCTATGACGCTCCCGGCGCACACATGTGAACCCTAAACTTAAATTAATTGACCTTGAAATAATAAATTAGAGATGGGTAAAAATTAAGGACTTTACTTGGTAGTCTCTTTGTTTATGCTAAGTGTTAGGATTAAGTTGTTTTGTATTTGTCTCTTATGAAGATGGTTAGACCTCGACTAGTAGAGAATGTCATTCTAGAGGCTCTTACTCAAGTCCTACAAAATCAACAAGATGCGGCAAATGCTCAAGCTGACCACGTCCCTCCTCATAGAGAAGTCAATCACCAAGGAGGCTATGCTTGGGTGGCTAGCCAAATTGCTAGGAGCAATATCACGCCGTATAGTGGAGAACCGGACCCTACCGAGCTCTCGGAGTGGTTCCGGGAGATGGAAAAACAATTCGACATGTATCAAGTCCGTGAAGAAGATAAAGTGAGGATTGCTAAGCATTTTCTTGTAAGGGAAGTAGACATCTGGTGGTCGATTACTAATCCCACCGCTATTCTTGAAATCATTTTCGACTGGGAATGTTTCAAGGCTCTCGTTGAGGACCGATTTTATCCCATGGAGCTCAAGCAGCAAAGACTCAGAGAATTCATCGATTTCGAGCAAGGTGATTTGATGACTCAAGACTTCACCACTCAATTCAACAAGCTTGCTCACTTTGCACCAGGACTCATCAAGGATGATGAAGATCGAGCTTTTTACTATCGTAATAAGCTTAGTGCTTTGCTCCAAAGCAAAGTAAGGAGGAGCTCTACATCTTTCGATGAATTGTATGATGATGCCCTTCGAGCCGAGGACTCCATGAAGGCCATTAGAGATGAAGCGAAGATGAAGAATCCATCTCCTTTCCCCTCCTTCAATCCAAGGTCAAACTTCCATGACAAAAGACCTTTCACTCCCTCTTCTTCTAATGCCTATGCTAATAAAAGGCGTTTCAATGCTCCCTCTCAAACTCAAGCTCAAGAACGAATTTGTGACGGTTGTAGGAATCCCTTTCACCCCGGATTTGGGTGCTATGATAGGCCCCTCTTTTGCTTTTTCTGCAAGAAGCCTGGTCACCGCGTTCGTGAGTGCCCCGATCGTCAGACTCCCGCACTCGGTGCCAAAGCTAAAGAATCCAGCTATGTACTCAGCCGAGCCGAAGTCGATGCCCACCCGGAGATCGCGACTGGTAGTTTCACTCCCTTAAAACAACCTCGTTTTTCCTTTTTCGCCTTCGTCTTTTCCATCTTATCGTAGTCATTTGATGATGCTTCCTAGTGTTCCTTGTATCATGTTTGTTTTTCCCTACTCTCTTATGAGGTAGTTTTCTTATTAGCTAATGTGAGGAGTTAGTAGGTGTGTTTTGAAGATGTTTCAAATATGGTACCTACCCACCCTATTGAGCTAGTTTCATGTTTAGTTGATTACAAGGAATTGAGGGTAAACTTAGGTTGAACCTCTCTTGGTGGTTTTAGACTTTGAAACTTGATGTCGCAATATCATTTTGAGGATCGAGCTAAGCGTAATGATAGTTTGTTGTTGTTAAGAATTATAATGATTGCTTTAAAGGTTATTTGGGAATTTGTCGTTTCTAAATGTTGGACCCTAACATGAGTAATTACTTAGTGGAATTTGGATTTGATGACCAAACTTGAGGAATATTGACATAAGCGAAGACCGATGCATTTTGAATTTTTGTAAGGTAAATAAATTTATTAAGGGACGCATTGCCACGTGTTTGGAAAATTTTTTTGATTTGGAATTGGTACTCATTCTTTGCTTGAGGCATTATGATTTGACTTTCGAGGATGAGAAAGTCCATTGTAAATTTAGGATAATGAGTTTGAAGTAAATTGAATCAAGGGATTTTTATGGTAAGTCTCCTTTATCTTGTGGTTGTTAGCGATCATGTTTCCCTATATATAAATATTTTTGTTGGTGGTTTCTAATAGGAGTTTTGATGAAACTAAGAAGATTAGAGTGCGTAGTGAATCTTTCATGTGTATGGTTAGTTGTGGAGTCTACCGTGCCGATAAACTTTAGTAGATACTAATTGGATTGAATAATTAGGATTAGTTGCTTGAAGTCTCATGATTATGAAAGATTTTAGTAGGAATCTAATGATTGAAAATGTCGAGGTGTAACTTTTATAAATTACATTCTCTTGAGGACTAGTTTATTCGTGAAGTTGGCGATGTCGAGTTGCGAGCGACCTTTGAATTATCATGGATGAGAGATAGATTTGGATTTCATCCCTCCCTTTTTCCTCTAATTGACCCTTGCTCTTGTTGCTACTCTTCAATCCTTCCCCTTTTTTTTTTGGTCCATCTTACTCGTTGGACGTACCTCTTAGTATCATGATTTGAAATTTTGATGTTCAAATCGCTCTATGTACGTGTAATGTCTTCTCATTTTGATTTTATCTTTTAGAAAACCTTCAAATTTCCATATTGTATTCCTAATTTAACTTTTCAAAGAAGTCTAAAGATGGATTTTGTACCCTCTTTTTGGAGAAAATAGATTTCTTTCGCTTTTATATTTGGATTTTTGCGTTTGGTTGGATGTTTGGACTTGTTATTGGAGACGCCCGGTGGCTAGTCATGCACTTACTAACGTTTGTTTAGATTTTTGATTTCACTATTTCGACATTGATTTGATTTGGACAACTAGAGAACTCGTTCGCGACTGGCACTTTTGTGATTCGTAAATAAAGTTTCGCACTTATGAAAAATATCCTTAAACCGTTTTCGAGAAGAACCTCGTTTTATAAATGTTTCCCTTGTACAAGCTTTCGTGTTGATATTGAAATCCGATTCTTGTCTTTGATACTTTTGTTTTTTACTCTCAAGTTTCGTGGACGAAACTTTTTAAAAGGTGGGGTGATTGTAATACCCGCAAATGTACCCTATTTCTATTTTAAAAAAAATTATACGGACACTTTTCAGCGAATTTTAGTTTTAGTCTAGAATTAAATTTCCCGTATCTATTTTAGAAAATACGAGTTCGTTTTTGGACTTTACTCGAAATTCCGAGTAAGTTACGCCTTAAGGCGCTTATGGGCTTTTTCCCATATTTTTCCACTTACTCCTTCATACTCTCCTTTAAACCCTAACTCCCTCATTCAACTTACTCTTCTTCCTCACCAAGTAACCACCCAAAAGCCTAACTCCATTCTTGATCAAGCTTTAGATCATCGCTACGCCTTCATTACTCGCTCAAATTCACTAAACTTCGTTTAATCTTTCCCCTCTCATCGCCCTCTATCTTAATTGGTAATAAAATTTCCGTCTTTCTCACTTTTCAATTTATCCGTCTTTCTTAAAGGTGAATTATATTCATCTTTTATTATCTAATTGTAGGTGGAGACCTTCAAGACCCCGACAAAGACTACTACCTAGTGGAGGAGGACCTAGACGTCGAGTGAAAACGCGAAAAGGTAACAGTGAAGGGTTACTCGATATCATTACGTGTTTTTAATGTGTTTTTGATGTTAGTAATCGTATTTAGAATAGGATGATTAGTTCTAGGAATTGTGTTGTTGATGATAGTTGTTGTTAGTTTATAGTTGATATTTAAAATTGATGATTTATGATGATAGTTGAGTTTTGTGAATATTCATGGGTGTTAAAGAAGTGATTTTCGTGCAAAATTGGTCCCAGTCGGCCGACCGGCCGCCGATCAGTTGACCGGCTGGGAAGTGGCTGATGTGAAATTGTGTTACGTAATAATTTTGGTATTACTTTGGTCTCAGCCGGCCGACCGGCTGAGACACATCCCTTATTGCCTTCATTTTCTCAAGTGATATTGGTCCCAGCCGGGTAGCCGGCAGCCGGTCCCTTTGACCGGCTGGGACACGCTGTATATCCATTGGTTTTCATATGATACATTGGTGCTAGCCGGGTAGCCGGCAGCCGCTCCACCTGACCGGCTGGCACACGCTAACTTTCTTTCTCTATATTTTCTTATACCTTCATTTATAATAGTTCTTATGGTTCGTTTATCGTATAAATTTACGTAACGACTTTAAATATACATGTTTAGAATATATGATATTCCTTTCGCTTGTATCGCATGTTTTGTGACGGTTTTTGATATGTCGTACTTTGAGTCAGTTTTACATATGTCATGGTTTGAGCACTAATTGTTATGTGCTATGTACTCTCATTCCCTTGGCTACCTCTTTGTTCGTAAGGCTGGAATGTCGGAACGAGGAGTATATCCTTACTGCTTAATTGCATGTGTTACTGGGCATATGACGACGTTGTTGGGAGGCGAACGCTTTTCGTTGATCGACCCGGCCGTCAAATGTTGTATACTTGCGAGGTGGTGTCATTGCATGTAGCGTACCACTTGTTATGATGTTTGTGCTCTTTTCCGCCTCTTTTGTGAAGGTTGACCGAATTTGGGGTACTCGGCTTCTATGTACGACCGAGTCTTGGATGCGAAATGTCATCGAATGTCGAATCGAAAAATGTTATTTCGAGAGTCTGGCCAGGTTTAGACTAGGATCGGATATTTATATCGTCGTCTTACCAGGAGGAAATTAGTCTACATATACGAAATGATGAATCGTGTATGCGTTCAGTGAAATGCTTATCCCGTTGATGCGATTTTAATCATACTTGCCATGTACACGGTGCTAGTGCGTGTCATTTACCGTGAGAGATGTTGTCAACGTATTTGTACGTTTGGATGGATGATTATATGATTGATTATTTGTGATCGTTGGATGACTTTGTAACAACCCGAAAAGTACCCAATTTTTCTAGTAAAAATATTTACTAACACTTTTCAGCGGACTTAAGTTTTTAAAATAGCATTTATTGTTTCGAGTCGTATTTTGAAATTCCGCGTTCGTATTTGGAATTTCTGAAAGATTTCATGAAAAGACCGTTTTTAGTCATCTTTGACTTTTCTTGACTTTTAAGTAGTCTTTGACTTTTCCTTGACTTTTTAAAGTCGTCATTGACTTTTTCTTGACTTTTAAGTCGTCCTAAACTTTTCTTGACTTTTAAGTCATCTTCGACTTTTCTCGACTTTTACGTCGACTTT
>JAIUZE010012414.1:2934-18705 GCA_022085475.1 Heliosperma pusillum | reverse complement strand
GGAATTTCAAAATACGACTCGAAACAATAAATTCTATTTTAAAAACTTAACCTTGCTGAAAAGTATCCTTAAGAAATTTTACTAGAAAAATTGGGTACTTTTCGGGTTGTTACATTTCTGTTATTTAGATGGTTACTCAGGATTTTTCCAAATCCCTATCCACCCTGAGGACCAAGAGAAAACCACATTCACCTGTCCCTATGGTACTTTCGCTTATCGCAGAATGCCATTTGGCTTGTGTAATGCACCTGCCACTTTCCAGCGTTGTATGACCAGTATCTTCTCAGATTTTGTTGAATCTATCATGGAAGTATTTATGGATGACTTTAGCGTCTATGGCATTTCTTTTGATAATTGTTTGACAAATCTATCCAGAGTTCTAAAACGCTGTGAAGAAGTCAACCTTGTTCTCAACTGGGAAAAGTGTCACTTCATGGTAAACGAAGGTGTAGTTTTAGGTCACATCGTTTCAGAAAGAGGTATAGAAGTGGATTGAGCTAAGATCCAAGTTATTGAACAGCTGCCACCACCTGCTAATGTAAAAGGAATCAAGAGTTTCCTTGGCCACGCCGGTTTCTACCGACGATTTATAAAAGATTTTTCAAAGATAGCCAAGCCCCTGACTAAGCACGTACTTTGATCACCGCACCTATAATCTAGTCGCCTGATTGGAATCTACCCTTTGAACTAATGTGCGATGCGAGTGATTATGCCGTAGGAGTTGTTTGAGGGCAAAGAAAGGAAAAGTTTCTTTATGCGATTTAATATGCTAGTAAAACCCTAGATCCTGCCCAAATCAACTATGCCACCACTGAGAAAGAACTTCTCGCCATTGTCTATGCCTTAGATAAATTTCTCTCGTACTTATTAGGATCAAAGGTTATTGTCTACACTGACCATGTTGCCTTGAAATATCTGCTTTCAAAGAAAGAGGCAAAACCTAGACTTATCCGATGGATATTACTCCTTCAAGAGTTTGATTTAGAGATCCGGGATAAGAAAGGAGCAGAGAATGTAGTCGCTGACCACCTCTCAAGGATAAGAGTAACTGAAATAGGATTACCAACGCCAATTAATGATTTATTCGCTGATGATTCATTAATGGCGATTGCGAACTCTTCTCCTTGGTATGCTGATATTGCCAACTTCCTTGTCAGTCGCCAGCTACCCTCCGACCTTTCTTATAACCAAAGAAAGAGATTTTTGCATGATGCAAAATTCTTTGTTTGGGATGACCCCTATCTTTTCAAGCAGTGTTCAGATGGTCTGTATCGACGTTGTATCCCCCAATGGGAAGTAAAAGGAGTTTTAGAAGGATGTTACTCATCTGCTTATGGTGGTCATCATGGTCCGTCCAAGACCGTAGCCAAAGTCTTGCAATCCGGGTTTTTCTGGCCCTTAATGTTTAAAGATTCAAGAGACTTTGTTATGGCTTGTGATGCTTGTCAACGAATGGGTCAAATATCCAAAAGACATGAAATGCCTCAAAACGGCATATTAGAAGTCGAGATATTCGATGTCTGGGGTAACGACTATCAAGGACCATTCCCTTCTTCAAATGGAAATCGTTACATTTTAGTCGTTGTCGACTATGTTTAAAAGTGGGTAGAAGCGATTGCCACCCCCACCAATGATGCTAGAGCTGTGATACGACTATTTAAGAAGATCATCTTTCCGTGTTTTGGTGTACCTAGAGTCGTGATAAGTGATCGAGGAACTCATTTCGGAGAAAAGCAGTTAGACACTCTGCTTGCCAAGTATGGTGTGTATCACAGACGAGGATTAGCCTACCACCCCCAGACCAGCGGTCAAGTAGAAGTTTCGAACAGAGAGCTGAAAACAATTCTTCAAAAAGTTGTCTCGAAATCTAGAACAGATTGGAGTAATAAGCTCGATGACACCTTATGGGCTTATCGCACAGCTTTAAAAACCCCGATTGGAACATCTCTCTATCGGTTGGTTTATGGAAAGGCATGTCATCTCCCTGTTGAGTTAGAGTACAAAGGTTACTTGGCTATCAAAGAACTCAACTTAGACACTAAGCTTAGCGCCGATAGACGACTTTTTCAACTGAATGAGCTAGAAGAGTTTCGTTTGCAAGCTTACGAGAATTCTAGGATTTATAAAGAGAAAACGAAGCGTTGGCACGACAAGAGGATAATCAGAAAAGAATTTAATGTCGGTGACCAAGTACTTCTCTTCAACTCCCGTTTGAAAATTTTTCCGGGAAAACTTCGATCAAGATGGTCTGGACCATTCACTATCACATATGTAAGCAAATACGGTTATGTAGAAATAATGACAAGTAATGGTGAAAAATTCAAGGTCAATTGACATCGATTGAAACTCTACTACAACAATTCCATGATCGGATGCTTAGATATTGTCTATATAGAGCGTCAATCCCCAACCAGATGATTTCATAGAAGAATTCGTCGAGCGAGACGTTAAACCAGCGCTTCTCGGGAGGCAACCCGTGTTTCTTTTCTTTTTGCATTTTATTTTTGCTTTCCCTTTTTCGTTGTTTTGTTAGATTTATTTTGCAGATGAAAGAGTTTTTGAAGAATCGATAAAGACCTTCCTTGTCAAGTCCAAAAGACTAGCTTGGGGGAGTCCGCGCTGACTAGTAAGCTTCACTCTCCTTTCATCTTTTTCCCTTTTTACCCTTCTTCCCATTGAGCATCTCGTTGCATATTTAGTCTTTGTGCTCACATTGAGGACAATGTGATGTTTAGCTTGGGGGAGGGGTTGCATTTTCCCATTTTGCATTTTAGTTGTTTATATTTTTCAAATTTTTGAATAAGAGAAAAATTTAAAATTTTGAACATAATTGAATGCTTTTCATGCTTTGCTTGCTTGTTTACTATGCTATCATGTTACATTTCCCAAACTTAGAGCTTTCAAAAGATAAGGATTCAATATTCATTGAATTGTGCATACATGGGGAAGTCTTGTACACAGTAGGCATGGAATGAATCTATAGATGAGTACGCTTGATCTTGACATTTGGCAAGTTACATATATTGTAAGGTAGAACCTCCTTAGGCTGGTACATCTATACCCAGTCTCATCTAGGTGTGAGTAGTTCTCCTTGTGATGTGTGTCATGTCAAAATGCATAAGTATGGTTCTCATTTCATTTCTATAAGCATTGCATTCATGATTAACTAAGATTTGAAGCCTTTTTCACTTTGAATTACCCCTCAAAATTAGCCCCTTCATACAAATGTTTCACAAAATAATAGCTACACATAAAAATTGCCTACCTTTTGAGCTAGTAGCTAGACTATGGTGTATGGGTGCTCTTTTGAGATGATTTTGTTCTTTTATGTCAAAGTGAATTTGGGAGAACCAAAATGTTCAAGAAGTGATGTTATGTTCAGAACAAATATAGAAAATGAAAAAATTGAAAAAGAAAAAAAAAAAAGAAAAAGAAATAAAAGAAGAAGTTGTGAGTATCTCCTCAAAATGTCAATTCAATGTTTAGAAGGAGTTCACTCTTGTGTTTCGTGTGTAATAAGCCAATCCAATCCTTCTGGCTTCGTTTTCCGTCTTTTGAGAATTAATCGAAAGTTTGGATTGAGTATTCATTTATCATTGGTCAGTTGCTAGCTCATCCTAACCTTCACATGACCATAATTGTTTATCCACCTTTCACCCATTTCCCAAAGCCTTCTTCATATTTTTTCGGCTTCTTTTCTGTGTGCATTGTGATCTTTGACTTGTGTTTTGAATTGTTTACCATATTAGACTGCGAACACATTTTCATAAGTCTTAGATAGGTGAGTGTCTCAAAAACATTTACACATAAAGAAATCACCTTTTGCATACATGAGTGTTCGAGTGTGCCGTGAGAGTCCATTTGTCCAAAAGATCATGCAAGAGCCGAAAATTCTGTAGTGAAATTCTTTGTGCTGCGCCGTTATGTAAATCTCAGCCATGTTTATGTATCAATCTTGCCCACATTGTTTTTGGGTTATGATTCATTATGTTTCCAAAGTTTTACGTTGAGATTTGTTTCTTGATGGTGTAGTAGCCAATGCTTGCAACCCTTGTCCTGGTATTGTTTGTTATGTTTGCTTGAGGACAAGCAAGGGTTTAGCTTGGGGGAGTTTGTTAAGTGAATATTGTATGATTTTAATCCCCAATTTAGCTCGGTTTTGTATGTCATTTGTGCTTTGTTAAGCCACTTTATGAGCTAATATCGTCTTCTAGGCGAATTCCTATGTTCTAACCTGTTTTGTAGGGAAAGTGACGTTTCTACGCCCTTTTTCTATATTCCCGAGCATTTGCCTAGAACCCGACGATTTGAAGAAGCAAGCTTGTCCAAGACAAAGGCATTTCAAGAAGGTTCACTGATTCAAAAGAAAGAAGAAGCAAGGACGATTTCGCAGTTTTCAGAAGATCGATCAGTTAGGCGAGGAAATCGTCATTTTACATCAAACCCTATCAACAAACCCGACTGAAGAAGTCAAGGGGGATAATGAAAGTCAAGTCATATGCAAGGGGAGATGAAACGAAAGTCAATTGACCAAGATCACAACTTACCCGATCGGGTAAGTGGTGTACCCGATCGGGTATCTCTGCTGATCCGGGCTTTTGCTTCGACTTCCTCCTTTTTGTCCTATGTGATGAATGCATGACCCCTTCCCCACGAAACCCTACTACTATAAAAGGATTCCTCAGCCACCACATATCAACATGTACCTCTTCTCTTCATATACTTCTCTTTAGATTAGAAACCCTAGATTAGGAGGAGAGAAACCTAGCCTCTCTTCTCTTGTCTAAATCATTTTCTTCTTCTTTTTGTCTTTAGTTTCTTATTTTATTTCTGTCTTTTCTACATCAAATCCTTAGCCTAGATCAATAAGAATTTCATCTTTGTAATCTACTTTGTGTGGTTCAAGCGTTGTAATTCGTGGATCGACTATTCTATGCAAGGAATTTCTGTTACGGTTGTTTGTCATTCATCATTATCGTTGTTGATCATCCTCTAGGTATTCCTATTTTATCTTTTGTTTTAAGTTTTCATGTTTCTTATTTGATTGTTATTTCCTTTACATGTTATTGTAGATTCAATTTTAACATCGTTGTAATCGTTTCACTTCATTAGATTGTCAAATTAGAGTCGTTATTATCGACATATAAAGAGTCTTAAAATATTTTCAAAATCAAATAAACATGTCTATCCTAGTTTTCATTATTTACATCATCTTAGATTTAAACATCACCATGAGTGAGTAGTCGTTTTTCTAGGGTGTAGGGTAGCCATGTAGGTTGATTAAAAGATGATAATTGGATAAAAGCAATTGTGCTTTTAAAACGTCATGTCTATGCTTGTTTGGACTATAACGATAGTTAACGATTCCTGATCAAAATCATTGACTAAAATGGAATTCTTTTCCAAGGTAGAAATACGTGAATTGAATAGACAAAGCATGACATGGTAGATTAAGACCTAGTAAATTGCCTAAAAGCCTGCTATACCATCTGATCTATGATTGTAATGAACACATCATTCTTACGAACTCACAATGAATTATTTGCATGTTCTAAATACAATTTCATCAATATGTTAATCTACAAGTGTGAACCTACTTCCCTAGATCTTTTTTATCATTGTTAATTCATCACCTGCTTTATTGTTTTCATTTTGATTTGCTTTTATTTTGTTTTCATTTATGCTTTTTATTAGTTTAGAAATCAAAATCCCAAAACCCAGATATTCATTAGATAAGACCCAATTTCAAGACATTTCACATTCTATGGGAAACACCATCTCCCTGAGGATCGACCCCTACTTCCCTAATTACATTAATTTTTTATTAGCCTAGTCTGGGTAATTATCTTTGACCAGGACTTGCGACATGTCCGATCAAGTATTGACCCATAGTCACTTATATGAGGTGACACCTCGAAGTGACTATATTTTTGTGCGATTGATGACAAGTTCAAGTGTCATAGGGTCATAGGGATGACCAATCGATCACATAGGCAGACTGTATAAGACACTCTGTCGGGAAGTGACCGCTTATAGAGTTCTGGCAACTCTTATAGCCTGGTCGTGGCAAGAGCTACTATAGTATTCTTTTTGAGTCAATTCTTGGACTAAAGATTGTTCGCCTAAGGTGGCACAGTTTCATAGTGACTTTGATTTATACTCTATGACATTCGTAATTGGGGTCAAATTGGCATCTTTTGGGTCATGATGAGCTGTGGCTATGCAAAGGGAATAGTGCGATAGGAATTGTCCACCCCTTGTCAGGGTTGTTTTAAAATCTCAAGGACACTCGAGGAGTTGTAAGCTGTAAATGCGTGGCCACGCTCGGAAGGTATCTATGATAGATAATTCCGGTCAGACAGTTACTCTCCAGATCGAGGAAATCACTCTTGATATGATCATATGCAAGTACGACATTCAAGACACCTTGCATTGAGTGGGAGATTGTAATAGGACAAGAGAATTGGTGACGCACACTTGTCTCGGACAAGTGGGAGATTGTTGGAGTATGTGTCCTCAACAATAGTGCGATTACATAATTAAATCTCAATAATAAGAATACTAAGGGATGAAAGATATTATAGTCAACTGGTCAACATTAATCGGTAACGATTGGCTTGCTAGAGTTTGACGTTACTGTCGTATGACGGTGGTGATCAGTTGATCCCTTAAGGTCACACATATATGACCATTCCCTTAATTGTAAAGTTAATTAATTGTATATCGATACAGATTAATTAAATCCTTAAATTAAACAAATTTTATTCGTGAGTGAAATTTTATGTCTTATTGTAAGGAGATTAAATATGACGCAATTTTGTAATTAAAATGTTAATTACTAAAATTGATTATTGTTTATGAAACAATTTGAGATTAGAATAATTAGTTGACTATAATTACAAATATTTGTACATTATATTAACTGGACTTAATGTGACCCATTTTATATGTATGTAATTATGAATTACTATTTATTTTGTTACATAATGTGAAATGATATTTAAATTGTTAAATATACATTTATCTATTCAAATGACATATGACATGGTACATGACATACCACATTTTATGTGACAAAATTACAAAGATAAAATGGAGTCCATTTTAAGTGGGTGTACCGGTTTTATGGGTGTGTTTTAGGTAGTTATGATTATTATTTTAATTGTTAAAAAAACACAATCATAATGCCTAGATACCTAGACCTTGGCCTAGCATTTTTATAAGAACAAAAGTTAAGCATGCTTGGTGCTCCCCAAGGCATGTGTGTGCCGACCTCACCCACCCCAAACCCCATGAGAATAAGTTCTCATTTTTCCAATAAAATCATTACTAATGAAATCTCTTTATCTCACTACAATATCTCTAATAAAAGAGTATTATGATATACTTTGTTTAAAATCTAAATCTTCATATACATTACTATTGTAGTAATATTATTAGGATTAGATTTTCATTTTAAGGTCACTAATAATATTTCTAGTAAAATTATTATTGGTATTAAGGGATTGTCTTGGGTGCAATCAAGAGGAGTGTTTCAACTATAGAAACTAGGAGTTCATCCTCAACATATAAGCTCAAGAACAAGGTTTGGAAGGTGTCCAAATCTTGTGCCCATATCATATAAGATCAATGTAAGGAAAAGTTTCCTCTTATCTTTATTTTAGTTATGCATGCATAAGTTCCTAATAGTTTAAGAGTAAACTATTAATGATTTTATATTAGAAATGTCTAATATTGAGTTTTTGAAACTTACAATAATCACATTTATTGTTTGAGTTTCTAAAACTCATTTTTGTGCTTTGTTATATCCAAATAGGTGGTAGTGACAACTTTGAACCCTATTAAAGTGAACTGGATTAACATAGCCTTGGCCCCTAGTTGCTTGCATGAGGTGACGTCTCAAAGTGACTGGAATGTGATGCGATTGATGGCAAGTTCAAGTGCCATAGAGTCATATGAGATGACTAGTCGATCACATAGACAGACTGTATAAGACACTCTGTCGGGCAGTGACCGCTTATATAGTTCTTGCAATTCATAAAGCCTGGTCGTGGCAAGAGCTACTATAGTATTCTTTTTGAGTCAATTCTTTAGACTAGAGACTATCCGCCCAAGTCGACATAGTTTCTGATTGACTTTGATTTTTGCCCCAAGTCATTCTGTAAAAAGAGGTGAATGGGCAATTATTGGGTCATGAAGGACTGTGAGTGTACACAGGGAATAGTGCGATAGAAATTGTCCAATCCCTTGTCAGGGTTATCAAATATCTCAAGGCCACTCGAGAAGTAGTAAGCTGAAAATGCGTGGCCACGCTCGGAAGGTATCTACGGTATATAATTCCGGTCAGACAGTGATCGGGCATGTCGCAAGCCCAATACAAAGATAATTTACCCAGACTAGGCTAATAACAAATTAATGTAATTAGGAAAGTAGGGGTCGATCCTCAGGGAGATGGTATTTCCTATGGATTGTGAAACGTCTCACAATTGAGTTTTATCAAACGATTTTCTGGGTTTTGAGGGTTTGGATTCTAAACTAATAAAGAACATAAATAAAAACAAAATAAGAGCAAACTAAAATGAAAACAATAGAATAAATGATGATTTAACAATAATGAGAAGCATCTAGGGAAGTAGGTTCACACATGTAGATTGATATATTGATGAAATTGGATTTAGGATATGCAAATAATTCATTGCGCGTTCGTAAGAATGATGTGTTCATTACAATCATAGATCAGATGGTCTAGCAGGCATTTGAGCGATTTACTAGGTCTTAATCCACTATGTCATGCTTTGTCTATTCAAATCTCGTATGTCTACCTTGGAAAAGAATTCCGTACTAGTCAATGATTTTGATCAGGAATCGTCAACTATCGTTTTAGTCTAAACATGCATAGACACAATGTTCTAAAGGCACAATTTCTTTTGTCCAATTATCATCTTTTAATCAATCCAACATGGCTACCCTACACCCTAGAAAGGTGACTACTCACTCATGATTATGTTTATGTTTAAGATGATATTAACAATGAAAACTAGGATAAACATGTTGAGTTTTGACAATACTTTTAGACTCTTTATAAGGCGATAATAACGACACTATTTGACAATCTAAAAAATGAAACTACGATTATAACAACATGGAAATGAATCTAAATGATATGAATAGAAAATAACAATCAAATGGAAAACAATAAAGGATAATAAACAAAGGATAAATTAGGAATACCTAGGGACGATCAACAACGAAAGTGATAACGATAACAGAAGTCCCTTGCATAGAATAATCGTTCCTTGAATTACAATTCTTGAACCCAACAAAGTAGCTCACAAAGATTGAAATTCTTATTGAACTAAACTAATGTTTTGATAAGAAATGGACAGAAATAAACTAAGAACAAAAGACAAAAGAAAAAATGATCTAAACTAGAAAGACTACAAACTAAAGAGAAAAGAAAAGATTATTCTAAAGACGATTGTAAAGAAGATTGTATAAGATAAGATTATATGAGACGAGAGGCTAGAGCATCTATTTATAGTATTAGGGTTTTGTGGAGAAGAGGTCGGGCATTAAACACATAGGACAAAAGTAGGAAGAAGAAGCCGTCATGCTCGGATCAGCAAGGATACCCGATCGGGTACACACTTACCCGATCGGGTAAGTGGTCTTCTGGAAGCTCTTGACTAACGTTTCATCTTCCTTTGCTTTGACTTGACTTCCAACATCCCCCTTGACTTTTTCAATCGGGTTTGTTGATAGGATTTGATGTAAAGCGATGAATTCTTTCGCCTAATTGATTGATCTTCCGGTAACTACGAAACCGTCTTTGCTTCTTCTCTCTTTCGAATTAGTGAACCTTCTTGAAATGCCTTTCACTTGGTCAAGCTTTCTTCTTCAAATCTTCGGGTTCTAGGCAAATGCTTGGAAATATAGAAAAAGGGCGTAGAAACGTCACTTTCCCTACAAAACAGGTTAGAACACAGGAATTCGCCTAGAAGACGATATTAACTCATAAAATGGCTTAACAAAGCACAAATGACAAACAAAACCGAGCTAAAGTGGGGGTTAAAATCATACAAATATTCACTTATCACACTCCCCCAAGCTAAACCTTTGCTTGTCCTCAAGCAAACATAACAAACAATACCAGGACAAGGTTGTAAGCATTGGCTACTACACCATCAGGAAACAAATCTCAACGTAAAGCTTTGGAAACATAATGAATCATAACCCAAAAGCAACGTGGGCAAGAATGATACATAAACATGGCTGAGATTTACATAACGGCGTAGCACAAAGAATTTCACTACAGATTTTTCGGCTCTTGCATGATCTTTTGACAAATGGACTCTCATGGCACACTCGAACACTCATTGTATGTAAAAGGTGATTTCTTTATGTGTAAATTTTTTTGAGACACACACCTATCTTCGACTTATGAAAATGTGTCCGTAGTCTATTATGGTAAACAATTCAAAACACAAGTCAAAGATCACAATACACATAGAAAAGAGGCCGAAAAAAAATGAAGGCTTTGGGAAATGGGTGAAAGGTGGACAAATAGTTATGGTCATGTGAAGGTTAGAATGAGCTAGCAACTGACCAATAATAAATGTGTTGGAGCCAGTGTCCTCCACAGTTAGTGCAATAACATAAATAAATCTCTGTAGGTTCACAGGGTATACTTTGTATTGTAATCAGTTGATTAACGTTTATCGATAACGGTTGGCTTGCTAGATAAGTTTGACGTTATTGTCATACAGATGGCGGTGATCAACTGGTCCCTAAAAGTCACACCTAAAGGATGTGATTGAGAGATGTGATTATTTGAGAAAATAATCATATTGATGCCTTATTAAAAGACTAAAAGGTTAGTCGGTGCTTTTGACTAAAAGGTTAGTCAATGTGATGATAATATAATTATTTAATAACGATTAAATAATGTTAGCTAAGACGAATTAACTGTAATTCGTAATTAAATATAAAATGTTATATTTAGTTGTAGTATATGATGTGAGCTTAAACGAATTAAAATGTTAATTCGTAATTAAACATAAACCGTTATATTTAATTAGCAGGATTATAAATATGCCGATATTTATAATTGAAGTATATATTATACGATTGTCATAATAATTGTTATGTTAATATATCCACTGCAAAATGTTGTAATGGACCTTATTAATGTATGACAACATATTAGACAAATATAATATGTATAACATTATATTAAATAAAAGCGAATATAACCGAAAAAGAGTCTAGATTACTCTGAGGAATTTCGGTCAAAATGGTAACAAAATAAGAGAAAAATATCCATTATTGTCTCCTATTTTGTGCCGTGTGAGAGGGAGTATAGGGAAGAGTTTTACTCATTCTAACTGTAACAACCCGAAAAGTACCCAATTTTTCTAATAAAAATATTTTACGGATACTTTTCAGCAAAGTTAAGTTTTAAAATAGAAATTTTTGTTTCGAGTCGTATTTTGAAATTCCGAGTTCGTATTTGGAATTTTTGATAGATTCCATGAGAATCCCGTTTTTAAGTCATCTTTGACTTTTCTTGACTTTTAAGTCGTCTTTGACTTTTCTTGACTTTTTAAAGTCGTCATTGACTTTTCTTGACTTTTAAGTCGTAATAAACTTTTCTTGACTTTTAAGTCATTTTTGACTTTTCTTGACTTTTAAGTCGACTTTGACTTTCGTTGACTTTTCTGACTCACCTCGTAAATTGAAAGACCGAAATTTTATTTTGAAAAATAATAAATTTAATTTATTTTTATTAAGATTTATTGGAATTTATGATAATTTAATATAATTATTTTGAATTTATTTGGAATTAAAGAATAACTTTTACGGTTTAATCCCGAACATCATTTAACTATTCCCGAGTCATTTTAAATCCCGAAACAAACCCGAAACCCGACTTGGGCATGAGTCACACTCCCCATGTCATCTTTTTCCACTCATATGGGATCTTTTAATTAAAATGATTAAACTAATAATAATATCTAAGATATTTACAACTTTATCGATCCGTCAGTTTAAATTACGCAAATCGATAAATCATACCCGATTTCTTTGATGAACCACACGGCTCTTCTTCCTCTCTTAAAGCTTGATATTTTCCTTTCTTTTGATTACAATAACATAATATCTTGATATTTGATTTAATTAACTTAATATCTAATTAATTACCGTAATATAATTATTAAATCCGAGTCAATTCCGTAACAACAATTTCAAAACCCGACTCCATATTTCTTCTATATGTACACGGCTCACACCCACCCACTTTACTCACTAACAACCTTTCCATTTTACAATAAATCAACTTAAGATCAAATTGATACTTTCTTTAATCGTTCTTCATCGTTCTTCGTCATTCTTCATCGTTCTTCGTCGTTCTTGAGCAAAATCGTCATAAAACCTTCATTTCTTATTCAAATCCGTCCTAACTTATATTTCTAGAATCTCCTCTTCGCTCTCCATCTTCAAGTACGTTTTATTTCCAATTCCGGCAAAATTGTTTTCAACACTTTAATTATGGAAAATCAAGTTTTAATTCTAATAATGTTATTCTTGTCATTTCTTATAGGGGAAGATTTTGAAGACGAGTTTGGTGACTCGTATATTTTTAGGAGAAGACTAGAAGACGGGTTTCTTGTTTCTTTAGTTCTTATTTTGGTGCTAATTGATTTTTGTGCTAGCTAAGGTAACGATTCCGAGTTACTCGACGAATAAATGTTACATACTTTAGTTGTTGTTTATGATTTACGGTTTTAGTTAGTAACATGATAAGTAGTTGTTATTATTATGTTTTATGAATTTATAGCTTGTTTTGTGTTCTTGACATATTTGGATGATTTATTCATAATCATGATTTTTGTTTGCATGATGGATGAATTGGTTGTTTAATATGGATGTTGTTAATTAAAACATGTTAGAAATAATTTAAAGTTGATGTTGGTGGTGGCCGTAGGGGGCTGTTTTGGTGGCTGGAAAACCGGGCCAAACCAGGCCGGTTCAGGCCGGTTCAGACCCGGTCTAGCCCGGCCTGGTTGGTTCGTGTTTTGGTTCTTTGGGTTTTTGTCGATACTTGATTGTTTTGTTGTTGTTTTGACGGGTTTTAAATATGTTAAGCATGCGGGAAATATTAAGAAACGGTTTTTAGAAAAGATAACCAAAACCGGTTCAAAATGAACCGTGGGTCCCCTTGGACTTGTGACGGTTTTTGAGTATTGTTATTTTATCGTGTTTTGTAATATTTAGCAAGTGAGAAATTTTAATAAGTAAATTATTTAATTAAAAGGTTTCCAATATATTATTATTTCTCACATGTTAGAAATTATAATACGTGATTGTAGTTTAATTTTATATCCTTTAAGTCAAGCGGGTTTTTGGTATGAATTAATAATTCACATGTTAGAAATTGAATGAAATAGCATGAAAGGAATGTGATATTCTTATGTTCGGCCTCGATGGCTAAGAAGACTCTGTTTCTAGCGGTTTGACCAAACGGGTTTGGTCAAACTAAGATCTAGTCAGCCCCGTTTTGACTGATGACCCGTCGCGGGACTCGGGTCGGGGATTTGTCTTCAGGTAAGGTTTTATTTAATAAATGAATGAATGAGCCTTAGTAGATATGAGGCGATACGATATTTGAATATGATTTATATGCAATTAGTCACATGATAGGAAATTTTTCCCGTGACTGTTTGATTATATGGTTGGTGTCGTCTTGACTAAGTACCCATAGAGAATTATTAGTATATGGCGTCTTGACCATTCTAATTCTAAATGAGTATCTTGGACCATGACATTGATAGGCCGTACTATCTTTAACGAGCATATGGAGTTTACTGCTTGATAGCTTTTGTGTCTCGGCTTGGTGGATCTCCAAGTCGGGGCATGGCTGCCATTGTTTCCACTTTGGGGAAAGGAGCCAGCTTTAGTACTAGCCAACCCTTTGGTGGATCTCCTTAGGGGTACTCATGTGATTGTATCATGGGTCTTGGATGCGATGGATCTTCGCATTTCTCTAGGTCTGCGCAGTCTAGGTTTAGGGTAGAGTGGTATCTTGGCCATGTTATTAGGGTAACCTCTGAGCTAAGATATGTGCTTTGGATCTGGGCCATGTTATTAGGGTAACCTCTGAGCCTAGATGTGTGCTTTGTATTTGGGCCATGTTATTAGGGTAACCGCTGAGCCTAAATATATAAGTATATCCTACCTCGTGGTATAGACTCGAGTTACAGTCGACTATGGGCCGTGCTAAGAACTTATGCCTGTTTGTAGACGTATTGGTCTTTCATGTTTGATGATTCTATGAATCTTAGAAGGTGAGATGCAAGCCGGCTAAGGTTGATATAGTTTGGATTACCGGTTGTTAACTGATTCACATGATTACGTGTTGATTAGGGTCGAGGGTATCATGGCCATGTTTTAAAGGTAACCTCTGAGCTAAAATACCAGCTTCCCTACCTCTTGTTATAGATTGATAACGGATTCACATGACAGCTTTCACATGATAGGTTATATGTTAGTTAATTGTTTCATAACATGAAAAGCATATCATATATGTTAAGGTTTTGTATTTTCCATATACATTGCTTTTATGTTCTTCATGTTTAATTAAACTCGACATTTCGTGGCTGGGAGAACTCGGAGTTACTCCCCACTGACTGTGGCTTCCGTGTTTATATTTAATGCGGTTGGCAGGTTTGTGATGCATACATTGGGTACATTGACGAGCTAGCGAGCGAAGTAATTACCTTGGACCTATACTCGGTTCTTAGGATTGTATATATTATACACTCTTTTATTTCCGTATTTATACGATAGATATGTCTCCCGTTTTGGATATTTCTTTTGTATAATATTATTTCCTTTTGTTGAACCTTTTTATTTAAGACACCTTCGTTATGTATTTTTATCTTTTATTTAGTTAAATTATATTTTTTTTCTTTCCGCAAATTTGAGGGTGTCACAGTTGGTATCAGAGCATTTTTGCTCCCGACGCACGTTTGTGTACCCTTGTATAAATAACTTGACCTTAATAAAATAATAATGAACTTGTGAGATAGAATGGTAGGATGGGTAGATTAGGATTATGTTGTAGTCTCTTTGTGCTTGCTAAATGATAAGTATTAATCTGTGTTTTATTTTGCAAGATGCCTCCGAGAATTGACAACACGATCTTAGCAGCTCTTACTGTTATTATTCAAAACCAGCAAAATCAGCAAAATCAACAAGCAAATCCTATTCCTAATCCTATTCCTGACCGTGAGAGACACGGAAGTTGTACTTGGGTTGCTTCACAACTATCTAGGAGCCAAGCCAAAACCTATGATGGTGAGGTGGATCCCGTCAAGCTTTCTGGGTGGTTACGTGAAATGGAGAAGAATTTTTCTCTGTATGATGTCCTTGAAGAGGATAAAGTCCGTCTTGCTTCCCACTTCTTAGTGAAGGAAGCTGATCAGTGGTGGACTCTTTCTGGTCCTACTGCTAAGTTGGAGCCTGCTTTCGGGTGGACTCGATTCCGTGAACTATTGGAGGCGAGGTTCTACCCGGATGAGTTGAGGCAGCAAAAGCTGAAGGAGTTTATGGACTTCAAACAGGGAAAACTATCAGTTCAAGAGTTCACAACCCAGTTCAACGAGTTGGCTCATTATGCCACTCGGCTTATTTCGAGGGAGGAAGACAAGGCTTTCTTTTACTTGGGAAAGCTTTCTCCCCAGGTGAAGGGAAAGATTAGTAGGGGTTCTA